>JAJIBD010009883.1:0-68243 GCA_021461705.1 Cryptotis parvus | reverse complement strand
ACAGCGGGTGAGGGTTCCTTTTTCAAGGCATCCCCGCCTGCACTGACGGTTCTCACTTCTTTTGATGCCTGCCCCTGCTCACCACTGCAAGATGATGATGTCTTGGAGTCATTTCGATTTGCCTTTCTTTGATAAAACAAGGGGTAATTTTAAGGCTCTTTTGTACCATTGTATTTTTGAACCAAATCTTGATTCAAATCTAGCTCTTTATATGATTTCTCTTAAGGAATATATTTAAAAATAAGCCCGGGCAAAAATATTTTTACCCCTATCTGCAAAACCTATTGTTCTGAACACCTCCTACCTTAAGAGAATATGCTAATGAAGCTCCGTTCTCTGCAGAGTGGTGAGAGCACTCTGGAGGAATCTGGGGAAGATGAGGACTTGGCATTCTTCTGTAATCTTGGGTCACATGCCTGGGTCCCCTTTCCTGTCTGTGTGCAGCACCATGGGCCACAGCTGCCTTGTACTGCAGACAGACGATCTGTGCTCAAGTCAACTTCAGTTGTAGCTGCAGACTGTGTTTTCCTGTTCATCTACTTATCTTTTAACCACCCCCCAAAAAAAAAAAGCCTCTCAGGTTTCTATAAATTCCCATCAGTGGTTGCTGTTCGGAAAGTCAGCATGTGGGACTTGTTTGTAGTCTCTCTTCAGTAGACCGGCTTCTCTGGGAGCTCTGTGATGTGGAGAAATAGTGCGTTCCTTAGGGACCAAAACAAGATTGGGGCGGCGGGAGAGAGTCACTCACCTGGGCTTCTAGCAGGTCACAGTCGGATTTCAGGTTTGGGTGCTGCTGATTGTCCGGGATTTGCTAACCTGAGCTGTGGCAAGCTGTTCTGCCTAGCAGGATGTTGGAGATCAAGCAGAAATTTGTAGGTGGAAAACAAAATACAGAGGTTGTCACATTATGCAAATCACGAGAACATGAGGGTCTCCAAGGGACTTCCAGACCTCTGACAAATTGACTATATGTGATGGAGCCTTAGGAATTCACTTGCTCAGGATGGAGCAATTATAGCAGGTAGTGCAGTTGCCTGGCACACAGCTGTCACAGGTTTGATCTCTGCCATCCCATATGCACCTCCAAGTATTGCCAAGAGTAGTCATTCCTGACTGCAGCGCCAAGAGTAACCACTGACGGATTCTCTGCCTGCCTGCCCTGTGCTCAACTGGATGCGGCGGCTTGGGCTGGGGCAGTTTTTTGCTCCTTGGCCTGTCCTCCGCCAGGCTCCCAGAAGTCAAAAAACCTCACACAACACAACCACAGTCATCCTCAAGGTTTGGACCCCACGGCTGGACACAGACCCATCCCCATGATGTGCAGGTGCAAAGTGCCCAGCGGAATATGTCAAAACCCTTTATACCACAAACATGTGGGAGTCAGAGGCTAGGTAAGACAGAGAAGAGAAAAGTGTGCTGATAATCGTTGAAAATGATGATACCATCCAAGAACTGAGCATTGAATATAGACAAAAAGATACACATGATAACCTCTAAATGTACGTGTTACAAATCCACAATGTGTAAGAAAGGGAAGTGAGAAGGAGAGATAGAGAGAGAGAGAGATGGGGAGAGAGAGAAGGAGAGAGAGAGGAGAGAGAAAGAAAGAGAGAAAGGAGATAAAGAACCTGCCATGGAGGCAGGCTGGGGGAAGGGGGAAGAAGTGGGGCCATTGATGGTTTGAAATGGGCACAGCTGGAGGGATGGGTGCTGGAACACTGAATGACCAAAACTCAAACATAAACATGTTGTAATTGTATATCTCACGGTGGTATAATAAAATATTAAAAA
Organism: Cryptotis parvus; assembly: GCA_021461705.1. NCBI lineage: Eukaryota > Metazoa > Chordata > Mammalia > Eulipotyphla > Soricidae > Cryptotis > Cryptotis parvus. Next base: position 66,452 of record JAJIBD010009883.1, on the reverse strand, counting down.
AAAGAAAGAAAGAAAAGAGTAACCCCTGAGCATCGCCAGGCATGACCCCAAAAACAACACATACACACACACACACACACACACATTCAAAAAGAATTAACATGTTCTTACTTGGCACACTTCTTGCTTAAAACTAGTAAAATGGCACATATTTTTTTAAAGGATCCCCAAGCACTTGATAACCTTAAAAGCTGGGCAGAGTATTTTCAAAGATCAGATGATTATCCACTGGTTATGCTGGACAGTCACTGTGTGAGTGACTCTGGGGTCTGAAATTTGCTTTGATGTTTGTGTGTTAGCACGTCTCACCATGTTTTAAAAAAACGGTTGGGTATCTGACTGTTTCAAGTGAAGGTCATTCTGCTGATTTCTGATATGCTGTTGGAGTGGCCCCAGGTTTGCAGGGATCACCCCAGTGGTGATGACACATGTGGTGTGTGGAACAGGGTCTTCCTGGCCAAGGGGACTGTGAAGTTTGGGAGCGAGCCAGGAGATGCCCCATCTCTACCGGGTCACAGTGGCCTGTCTTCACTGGCAGGCTGACTACTACCTCAGAGACTGACCCAGCTCCTCTATACTTAACGGTTTTTACAAACGTGCAAAGCTTATGAGGACCTTGGTATTTTCTATGTGCATTTATGAAATGAAGCAGAAAAGCAATGAGAAGGGAATCTTGGCAAATTGGGAATTTGTGAAGGAGAAAACACTATTCCAGTGACAATTGTAAATGTAGAAGCAGATGGAATATTTTTAGAAAACGATTTAGTAGATTTTATAATCTACTTTTTTTTCATAAAAAATTATAAAATCAAACAAAAAATCACTGTAGTACTTTCAAAAATGTTTCTGGAGATCAAAGGTGACTACAAGAGTATGCCACCTGCACAGCAGAGCCTGGCAAGCTACCCGTGTCGTATTTGATATGCCAAATACCAGTAACAATTATATACCTCATTCCCATGACCTGTGGAATGGTTTGAGGCTCTTTATGTTCCTGAAGCAAGCAGATGCCCTTGGGCTCTACTAGCATGAGATAGGACATATGGAGATGTTACTGGTGCCCCCGCCGAGTAAACCGATGATGAACGGGAAGACAGTGATACAGTGACTTAGTAGATTGTTGTTTGAGTAGTTTCATAGGACAAAAAGCATTCTCAGAAAGTGGGGCCGGAGTGATAATATAAGCGGGTAGGGCATTTGTCTTGAACTAAGCTGATCTCAGGTTTGATCCTATATGGTGCCCCTGAGCAGTGCCAGGAGTAATTCTGAAGTGCAGAGTGAGGAATAACAACTCAAGCACCACTGGTGTGGCCCAAACAAACAAAACAAACAAACAAACAAACAAAATCCCAGAAACATTGTCATGAAGGCAATGCCATTTGGATTTTATCTTTCTTCACTTTATATCCTTTTAAACTTTTCGTAAAATTGATCATGGCAATGATTCTCTCTCTGTGCTCTCTCTCTCTCTCTCTCTCTCTCTCATTTTGTTTTTGCAGCACGGAAAGTGTCAGGATATGAAGGGCAAATAATTGCAGGGTGTCAGAGTCAGAAATAGAATTCCAAGCTCTGAGCCAGGACTTGGGGCCTGCTCAGGCTTCCAACAGGTCCTGGTAGGTGCATTATTGCTCTCAGACTACCCAAAAGTCCCCAAAGCAGCGAACAGATAAAATGTGTGGGTTCTATTGCCACTGCTGTGGTTGTTTAATCTCCTCCACAATTAGCTTTTCACAGAAATAACAGACAGTGGGAATTGCAGAGGCACCCCCTCTATAGGCCATGGTAATTAAAACTGTAAGTAGAATGAAAATTAAGCATTTTCATAAAAGCATACACTTCCCTTCAGAATCTGTTTGCCTCTTACAAGCTATTGTCGCTGAGCTGCTGGGTCCTTTTCCCTCATTTAAATTGGTTAGTCACCACTTTTATTAGCTCCTAGGATGTCCATTAAAGATGGGAAGCTTCATTAGACTTAACTAAACAATATAACCTTTGAGATTAAATTCATGCTCTAGATTTGCCCCCACTAAATTTACTTATGGTAAATTTCCCTCGCCGTACTAGACCTTTCACAGCATTCTGTAGCAAGGGTCAGTAAGCTTGTGTTGTTTTTTATGAGCCACTTTGGCTTTTTATCAGAAGTGCTTCTCGCATTCTTAATTTGAAAGGATTTAAATTACATGATTATAAGGCAAGGCAATTTGCTCCAAAGTATTTTCACCATTTTCAGTGTATTTTCAATAAAAACTATGTTTTATGTCACTGTGATCTCTGTCAGTTCCATTTAAAAATCATAATATGCTATTCTTGTCCAATTTCCAAAAGGGTAAATATGTTGTTAACCTCAGTATTGTCAAAAACTAAATGTTTATGCAATGATTTTGCTTGCTGAAAATGGGCCTTGGATGATTTCTGCTCTGAGAGCTTAGTATCCTGGGCATAGTCACTGTGGAATTACTCATATCCCACTCATAATTCCTTTCTTTTACTTCATAAGAGTCTCTCATCTCTAGAAAAGTATATGGACTATTACACAGGGGAGAAAAAAGAATGATCTGTATAGTCACGTGCTGCATATGCTGATTTCTTAATAATTTGGCTGCACATGCAATATATATTCTTTATAGTAGTGGTCTTTATAAAGAGACAAGGTGCATGGTTGGAAACCATCAAGTTTGTATAAATAGCCTCTGTGATATTCACAAGACAAAGACTACAGGCATGCAATGATTTCCAGTTACAGTGTTTAATTGAGTAAAAAAAAGTTAGGTGTAGAACAGAGTTTATATTATTATTTGTGTCAAAGGGACCAAAAACACAGGGGGCTAGAGAGATAGTATAGTGGGGAAGGGAATTGCCTTGTGTGTGACTGACCCAGGCTTGATTCCAGCATTACATATGGACTCCTGAGTACCACCAGGAGTGATCCCTGAGCACAGAGCCACAAATAATCCCTGAGCACTACCCTGCATGGCTCCAAAAAGAAACCAAAGAAAAAGGGATTAAAAATAGATATGTATCTGTATGTGCATAAAATATTACTAAAGAGATAAAGAGCGAGAGGAATGTACTTGTTGCCTTTGGAGATGGGAATCGAGTGAGCTCAAGAATGAGAGATGGAGCCATAGGTATGGTAGAGGTAGTGGCGAAATCCTGAAGTTTCATTTCCTTTCATTTTAATTAGTTTACATTTTGATATCCATGCTCTTTGGGATTTGGCTTAGAATATCCTTCTCTGTTTAGATTTGATGACAATTTAGGGAAGAGGGGCCAGAGAGAGAGAGAGAGTATAGTGGGTAGAACACTTGCCTTGCACATGACCAACCTGGGTTAGATTCCTGGTATCCTGTTTGGTCCCCAAGCACCTCCAGGGTGATCCCTGAGCTCAGAGCCGGGTTTAACTCCTGGGCATTGCTGGATGTGGCACAGAACCAAAAACAAATAAATAGAATTTAAGGGAGAGAGAGAGAGAGAGAGAGAGACAGAGAGAGACAGAGACAGAGACAGAGACAGAGAGACAGAGAGAGAGACACAGAGAGAGGACACAAAATGAACATACTATTAGTTTGAGTTTTGTTATTGTTGTAAAATCTCCATGATGCCCGTAGTTCTTCTGGTCTCAGAATTTAATTTGATCATATATTCCTTGAAATAAGTACTTTGACGGGAAAATCCCCTTTTACTCAGGAAAATCATTTGAATGGAGACAATATCCCCTGGGTTCTGACTTGGAAACGGTCTATTTCTGAGAGGGTCTATTTCCTTATTTATAACACACACACCCTGTTTGTGTGCTTCCCTTCCTAGTGTGTGCCAGGCGTTTTGTTCTTAAGCCCAGCAGCTGTGTGGGACAACGGGACAGTTTGCATTCTTGGCCAACAGCTGCTAGACACCTTCTGATCAGACTCCGGCAGGAGAGAGTACATAAGTTAAAAGGGAAACTTGGAAAATACGGCGGAATAACTTTAGATGCCATGTTCCATAGAGCCCATCGTTCTGTTGAAGATCAGCCTAGTTTACTTGATTAGAATATCAGGATCTATTTCCAGGCAGGTTTGTAGGTAACAGTCTTTCAAACCTGGGCTTCAATCCAGGAACTTAAAGTTGCTAGTAGGAAGTCATTATTACTGCTGGTAATACTCAGTTTGTTTGTTTCTTTGGTGGTGGGGTTACACCTGGCTGTTCTCAGAGGTTTCTCCTGATTCTGCATTCAGGAATCACTCCTGGCGGGCTTGGGGAACCATATGGGATGCCGGTATTGAACCCTGGTTGGGCGCGTGCAAGGCAAGTGCCCTACCCACTGTACTATTGCTCCAGTCCCAATACTGTTCTTTTTTTTTAATGATTGACTATACTGCAAATTTATTAAATTGATTTAGTTAGTAGCTTGAAACTATTGTTCATTCCAGAAAACTAGTAGATAATTAGTGACTACGGGACTCTCCCTTTCTTCTTTCTACTTCACAATACCACCCACCCACAGCTCCAGAAGGGCATTTTGAATATTCTCATCCATAATGTAAGCAAGCTTGGTCCAATCACAGGTGGAAATAAGCACATCCTCCTTTACCTCCCTTTCCTGCCAAGTCAGAAGCTCTCCGAAGGCAAAAGCCTAAGTGGACAAGTATCTTTTGTAAACAGAAGGTGCAAATTCCTCAGATCCGGTAGCCCTCTGACCACAGTCTTACCTTTGAGACTCAAAATAAATTTTTTTTTCGGTTTTCTCTGGAAGATCCAAAAGTCTCCAATCTCTCAGTCTTCCAAGAATTTGGTAGAGCATCATTGTCCCGAGGAAGGGGGCCTAACTCTGCTGAGCCCCGTTTGCTTCTTGTTATAGACCTTCACTGCCTGGTGCAATTCCCACCTCGCGGAAGGCCGGTACCCAGATCGAGAACATCGAGGAGGACTTCAGGAATGGCCTCAAGCTCATGCTGCTTTTGGAAGTCATCTCAGGTTGGTCTCCCACATTTTGTGCAGTGTTGTACTCCAGTCCCGTATAGCTTAATTGACCAGTCTTTGTGTGTAAGAAGAATAGATAATATTTCACAGCTGATGCACCAAAAGTTGCAGCAGGCTAGTAAGGAACAAAGAAAATCTTTCCAAAGAATAATCTGCCTGGTGTTATTATCTTGTTATAAGTTCTGTGAATTCTGTTTAAATCTGACTCACTAAAATAATGTGAATACACCCACCTCAAAAAAAAATAAGATAATAGAAAATGGCACTGCTCTTTTCACTCTCTATCCAATGAATATATATATTCTAGAAATGATGCAAAAATATAAAAGGAAAGCCAGGGGCCGGAGTGATAATACAGCGGGTAGGGCATTTGCCTTGCACACAATTGACTTGGGTTCAATCCCTGACATCCCATAGGATCCCCTGAGCACCAGCAGGAGTAATTCCTGAGTGCAGAGGAGTAAACCCTGGAGATTCGCTGGGTGTGACCTGAAAAGAAAAAAAAGCCACAGGAAAAGTAGGCATAATGGCCAGAATGACAGTACAGTAGGACATGTGCCTTCCACATTGCTTGCTCAGATTTGATCCCCAGCACCCCGTAGGGGTTCCCCAAGCCCATCAGGAATGATCTTTGAGTGCAGAGCTGGGGTAAGACCTGAGCACAACCCGGGTGTGGCAAAAAACACAACAGAAGACTTCAATTTCCAGAAGACTTCAAATCCCAAAGCTTTTATGATGGACCCTGAATTTCAGTTGGACAGTTTAGGCTTTTGACTAGATCTCCCTTGAAGAGATATGGACCAGGGTGGGTGATGGTAAGTCCGTACTCATTCCTACGGCCACATGATTAGATGTTTAAGAGAAACATCAGGAACTTCTTCTTTCATCTATTTGTAAGTTGACACATAGGTTATTTTTTTTCTTTTGGGGTCACACCCAGCAATGCTCAGGGCTTACTTCTGGCTCTGCCCTCAGGAATTACTTCTGGTGGTGCTCAGAGGACCATGTGGGATGCCGGAGATCGAACCTGGGTCTGCCACGTGCAAGGGAAATGACCTCCCCACTGTGCTTTCGCTCCGGCCCCAACATGTAGGTTTAACTGAACTCTTGGCAGGCAGACATATGTTCCCATGGGTTCATCTGATCTTTAAATTATTAGATTAGTGTTCTCTGCTGTCACTTAGAGAAATTAGGGACACATTAGAAATAGGTAACTATTTCTAAGAAAGTACAAACTATAGAAAAATCATAGTGTGAAACCAAGAACAGTAGAACCATGAGCCAGGAGGTCCCCGCTTGGAAGCCAGCCTCAAGTGCTGGGGAGAAGGCAGCTGGGATAGAGCAGGAACTACTTAACAAAGACAGTTGGAGATGATCACTCTGGATAAGAATTACATGCTGAAAATAGGTAAAGTAACAGCATTATAACCTCTCAGTGTCTGTACTGCAAACCACAATGCCAAAAGAAGAGAGGAGAAGGAGAAAGAAAGAAGAAAAGTGCCTGCCCTAGAGGCAGGCTGGGGGTGGTGGGTTGGAAACTGGGGACATTGGTGGTGGGAAATGTGCAGTGGTGAAGGGATGGGTGTTGGAACATGGAGCATTGTATGACTGACACCCAATGATGAACAGCTTTGCCACAGTGCATCTCATGGTGACTCGATAATAAATAAATACATAAATAAAGTAGCATGCTACCAGCATAAAGTAGTATGCTACCTGCACGGCAGAGCCTGGCAAGCTACCCGTGTTGTATTTGATATATATGCCAAATACCAGTAACAATTATAGACCTCATTCCGAATGGATTGAGGCTCTTTATGTTCCTGGAGCAAGCAGATGCCTTGGGCTCTACTAGCATGAGACAGGACATATGGAGATGTTACTGGGGCCCGCTCGAGCAAATCGATGATGAACGGGAAGACAGTGATGAAGACAGTGATAAATAAAGTAAAAAAAAGAAAGTACAAACTCTGAATTGTGACATATTGACCTTGTTGTCAACAAGTTACTTTCTCTTCACTTGTATCACTTGTCTTCCCATTGTTCATCCATTTTGCTTGAGTGGGCGCCAGTAACGTCTCCATTCGCTGGGAATGAGGTCCATCATTGTTACTGTTCTGGGCATATAGAATACACCACAGGTAGCTTGCCAGGCTCTGCCGTGGCTCTGGGTTCATCCCAGGGGGTCCAGTCTTTTTCTATGTCAGATCATCAACCATCCAGGGCCCACGGGCAGAACCCTGGGTGTAGACAATCCCTGTCTCCTCTATGTCTACATTATTCCTTTTTCTCTAACAGGGGAACGACTGCCCAAACCTGACCGAGGAAAAATGCGATTTCATAAAATTGCTAATGTCAATAAAGCCTTGGATTACATAGCCAGCAAAGGTGTGAAACTGGTGTCCATCGGGGCTGAAGGTAAGTGAAGCATGACAGGAATGGTCCTGACCCACACTGATGTCCCCATGCGTGTATGGTAACTGCAGTGCACACACCCTTTCCCCTTCTCGCCTCTGTCCAGTCACTGTCCTAAGCTCTGTTTCACTCTCCTGAGCTCCAGCATACAGAAAGGAGAACAAGTGGTGCCTTCGATGGGAGGCCAGATTTCAGGATTATCAATCTAAAGATCCCATTTCCTGCAAAGCTGTGATAACAAGGAGCTTATACTTCCCAGTGATTCCTAATTAGGAATAGCTTATACTTCCCAGAGCTTATACTTCCCAGTGATTCCTAATTAGGAATAGCAATAAGCAGAAAGTAGCTTTTTCTCTGTGTGAGATCAGCGGTCCTGTGAGTTTTAGAGGGATTTACTTTACAGTGCACTCCCATAAGTCTGTCACCCAGAAGCCCTGGAAAGAAGATTAGGGTTAAGGTGAGCCTTTGCTCTTTGGATTTGGTTATTAAGAGTCTGAATTCAGAGGGGGGGGCCAAGCCCTTCTGATTGAGGCCCACCCCAAAAAAAAAGAATCTGAATTCAGGGCAGGGTGGAACAATAGCACAGCAGGGAGGGCGTTTGCCTTTCACATAGTCAACCCTGTATTGATCCTTGGCATCCCATGTAGTTCCCCGAGCACTGCCAGGAGTAATTCCTGAGTGCAGAGCCAGGAATAACCCCTGAGCATTGCCAGGTGTGACCCAAAAAGAAAAAATAAATAAGTAAAATAATAATAATAATAATAATAATAATTATTATTATTATTATTATTATCTGAATTTAATTCATCTTGAAACATTGAAAACTCCTGGTCTGTTTCAGTGGTTATGTATATGCAGGATTTGTGTTTATTATTAACTCAGAATTCGTTTAAACTAGAGACATTTGGTTATGAATATCATCTATAACTTGACAGACTGAAACACTTTAAAGATAAGCTGGTCTTTCCATAAGATGTGTGTACATATATATACATACATACATACATATAAAAATATATATAATATATAAATAAAATATATATTTCCAAGAGGTCTTAAGTCAGAACTTACAGAAGATCTATAGCTAGGAAAAAGTGATTACTAATCATGTTATTGTCACATTAATTTGTTTTTTCTTCCCCAAAGAAATTGTTGATGGCAACGTGAAAATGACCCTGGGTATGATCTGGACCATCATCCTGCGCTTTGCTATTCAAGACATTTCGGTTGAAGGTAAAAGACATCATTAGAAATCTGATTATGGGGCCAGAGTGATAGTACAGCGGGAGGGCATTTGCCTTCCATGCAGCCGACCCAGGTTCATTTCCCAGCACCCTGTATGGTCTCCCAAGCACCACCAGGAATAACAGAGTCAGGAGTAACCCCTGAGTATGGCTGGGTGTGACCCAAAAAGGAAAAAAAAGAAATCTGATTTGTGTGATGATACAGGACTTGGTCAGTAAAAATCTGAAAAGTGTTTTTGTAAAATTGACCCTGATTTTTTAATATATTTTCATGATTGAGTAAAGATTCAGTTGTGAGTTGGATTTTCACAACTTTTATATTTGTATAAGAAAAGACCCCAGCATGCTGTTTCATTTACGGGGGTGGAATTATTTTGGAAAAAAATGAACACATGTTCAGAAAAGAGGTAGATTTAAAAAATATTTTCGTAATTTCTTAATTAACTACACTAGGAGCTTCACAAGTGTTGTGGAGTCCTTTGGCTTACAACTGAAATCTTTGATTTTTTTTTTTGGGGTGCAAAAAATGGTCATTTGCCTCCGAGCTTGTTTTTTTCTTCCCGTCTTCCTCCTTCCCCTATCACCCCCATTTCCTCATTTTCATTTTTTTTCTTTCAAGATTTCTATTGCCATTGTATCCTCTGCCTAATAACTGTTCTTTCATTATGAGAGAATTCTAATTCTTGGCACAATTATAGAAAATGAAAAACTTTGCACCTGCTGCACTTCAGAATATTTTGACATAGTTTGCACTCTTGGAAAGTATCCAATTGACATGTCTAAAATTAGAATTTACCCCATTTAGTCCACAGATCACAAGATGTGTAGCTGTATTTAAGGTCGGGCTCACGTTCCAACCAATTCATCTCTCCTAGCTTTGTTAGTCTAACGGATGTTCACCTTCCTGGATGGTAAAGCCTTTACTATGATTCTTCCCAGGATGGAGTACCTCTTACTCTAGTCTTTTTAAGTGACTTTAATTTCTCATCAGTGAATACTAACGACCAATAATTTACCTACTGTTGTAGCAATGACATAAAGCCTTCACAAAGTACTGGCCATTAAGTCTTTTGTTTTGGGGCGCATCAGCAGTGACCAGGGCTTAGTTATTACTCCAGGAGGGACTCAGAAGACCATTTGGGTGCCTAGGATTGAACCGGTGGACAGCTATACAAAGCATGTGCCTTCCTCAATGTACCATCTCTCCAGTCCAAGGAATTTCTTTTTTGGGAACACCTGGCAGAGCTCAGGGCTTCGAGCTCAGGGAGGGCTTGTGTGCGGAGGATCAAACCCAGGTTGGCCACATCAAGCAAACTCTCTCTCTATCTCTCTGGCCCTGCCTAAGCATGGACAGGAGACCTGAAAAAAAAAAAAAAAGAGGACTGTCCCTGGCTCTGTGCTCAGTAGTGACCCCAGGTGGTGCTTTAAGGAACTCAAACACAAACAAAAGCTTCTATTCCATTAGGCTGTTTCTAGTAGTATAGCCTCTTAATGTATGTAAACTAAAAATTCCTACTGTACTATCCCTCTAGTCCCTCATCACGCTATCCTTATCTTAATGTTGGTAAATTGATATATTTATCCTTGTATTGATAAATTGATATAAAAATATCAATGTTGGGGCTGGAGAGATAGCCCAGTGGTAGGGCGTTTGCCTTTCACGGCAGGCCTCTGCCGGCCCGGGTTCGATCTCCGGCATCCCATATCATCCTCTGAGCACCGCCAGGAGTAATTCCTGAGTGCAGAGCCAGGAGAAACCCCTGAGCGTCGCCGGGTGTGACAAAAACCAAAAAAAAAAAAAATATATATATATATATATATATGTATATATATATTTTTTATGCCTTATATTGTTTTATGTTTACCTATATATCATATATATATCAATGTTGATCGTATTAAGAAGAGACTTTGGAGCAGGAGAAATAGCACAGTGCGTAAGGTTTTTGCCTTGCACGTGGCCAACCTGGGTTCGATCCTCATCATCCCATATGGTCCCCCGAGCACCGTTAGGAGTAATTCCTGAGTGCAGAGCCAGGTGTAACCGCTGAGCATCACCGAGTTTGACCCAAAAAGCAAAAAAAAAAAAAAAAAAAAGAGAAGAGAGAGAGAGAGAGACAGAGAGAGATTTTGGAGGAAGCAGGGCCTTGATGTGACATTAACAGATAAACTTAATATAATTAGCTGTGAGCAATAATGAAAGGAGTTTAAGGAAAAGATAAAGGAAAGATGGCTGGAGGCGATAGCCAGCGGGTAGGGCACGCGGCCAACCTGGGTTCAATCCCCAGCATCCCATATGGTCCCCCGAGCACTGATGAAGAGCCAGGAGTAACCCCTGAGCATCGCCGGGGGTGACCCAAAAAAAACAAGATAGATAGATAGATAGATAGATAGATAGATAGATAGATAGATAGATAGATAGATAGATAGACAGATAGCAGACAGAGATAGACAGACAGACAGATAGACAGACAGACAGACAGACAGACCGACAGACAGACAGACAGATAATAAATACAATTGTTAGCATTTAAATGTGCTGGAATACTAGTTACTTAAATGATTTGGGGGAGCTATTTGGTTCTCCAAGAAGCTAGTGCCAAGATTGCATTAGATGACTTGAGCTTAGTTGACTTAGTTGACTTGAGTCTTAGATGAAGTCTTAGTTGACTTGAGCTGCTAGAACAGAAAAGGACCATAGACAGATTCTTAAGCCACAGAAATGTATTTCTTGTATTCTGTTGATTGAAGTCCTAGGTCAGATGGCCAGCATTGTCAGACAGCTGCTTTTCACAGTGCTCTCACATGGTGGGGGCCAGGAGTGTGGGGAGAGAGACAAGAGAGGGAGAAATAGGGAGAAATATGTCTCTTATGTACAGGGGCAGTGAGAGAATGAGAACAAGGAGGGTGCGATCTCTAGAGCCTCTCAAATGGGCACAATACCAGCATGAGGACCCCACCTTATGATCTTGTGACTAATTCCACGCCCCCACCAAACACTTCATTTCTAGGCACTATCATACACAGGACCTCACTATAAGTTGTGGGAGGGAGATGCCCACGGAGTCCATGATGGAAGTTCGTGAGATTTGGAAGGGTGAGACACGTAGAGGGAAAAGGGAAGCAGTCGCTGGCAGAGAGAGGGGCTGCCAGCCAACTGCTGCCAGCCAACTGACTGGGCTGTGTCGGAGAACGCTGGGTTCCCCGACAAAATCAGGGAGCAGGGACAGGAGATCCCCCTTCTTCCCCAGGGATAGGTGGCTGGTGGAAAGAGAAAGACTCTCACAGGTTCTGGTATACAATCTAGCAACAGGAAAACCCCAGACTTGAGGTTCCTGGCTGGGCCCTGGCCATGTGTAGGTTTACAATCCTAGGACATGATGGCCGCTACCACATGCTAAGGTCCAACAGGGAAAAGAACGGAGAGGAGAGAGGGAGGCAGAGGGCAAAGAAGAGAGGGAGAGAGAGAGAGAGAGAGAGAGAGAGAGAGAGAGAGAGAGAGAGAGAGAGAGAGAGACAAGCTACTGCTTATCTTTTCAGCATTGACAGACCCACAACAACTGATAACAATTAAGGTCAATCCCCTCAGATTTTCTTCTCCCTAAACCTCACCTAGTTTCATTGAAATGTTAATATTGCCCCAGCCAAGGTCTGTCCTTGCAGTTTCCCCTGAAGGCCCTATGCAGAGTGGGGGAAGGGGCATGTATCTGTACCATGAATATTCTATAACCAGGTATATATTTATTTCTCCAAGCCTTCACAAGATTCTTGTCTTTACTTCACAATTGTTTTGGATATTAGGCTTTAGACTTATTAGAGAGCCATGCTTGCTTGCTTGGGGCAAACAGCATTTCTCTCTGATCTAATGATAACATATTATACTTAGAGATCCAGTGTAGTCAGGTGAAAATACTGGTAAGAGCTGTCTAGTCCCATGATGATTGTGGTAGCATGAAAGAAAATATTTATACCAGCTAACATAGAAAACATGGTAAGATATACTGTCACATAGTCACAGATCCAAACTGTTTTCTACCCCTATCTATAAAGTGGCCTGCTGGAGGTAACTCCAGGCAAGATGCAGAGGCTCTGGGCAACAGTGTACTGCAACAGGCCTGCACTGGAGAAAAGGGAAAGAGGGTCCAGGAAAGACCCTCAATCTGCAGTGTGGCCGCCATGTCTGCCTGCTGGGCTAATGTGTGCCCCTCAGCTCAGATTGCTCTCAGAGGAGTTGCACTTGGAGCAGGCAGAAACGGCCCATCTTTAGGCCTCTCCTTGGCATAGTCTTAGGCTGGAGCAGCCGAAGAAAGGGCCTGGGGCAATACAGGGGTGAGTTCAGAGCACGGGTGGGCCCTGGGGAATGCAGGGGGGGATTGCAGGGGTGAGTTCAGGGCCCGGCACCTGGGACATCACATGCTTGACCTGTGATTCTAGCAGCTGTCATAAAAGCAGCACATTGTCATACCTGAGAGAGAGAGAGAGAGAGAGAGAGAGAGAGAGAGAGAGAGAGAGAGAGAGAGAGAGAGATCTTTGCCTTGTGCACAGGGGCCCCTGTTCTATCCCCTGGCACACCCCATACTGTCCCCTGAGCACAGAGTCAGGAGTAAACCCTGAACACCACTCAAGTGTGGCCCCCAAACCCAATCCCCCAAAAAATTGTAAAATCTCTGAGTATTTCACTGTAGCCATCTTTACGGACTCCACTTGTTTAAGAAAATAAAGTATAATAAAAAATAAAAAAAATGACAAAAAAAAAAGAAAATAAAGTACAAATGAGACAAAGAACCGATTTGTTAGGTTAGTTAGTCTTAAATGACAGCGCTCAACATTTCCTACTGAATAAATTCAGGAGCCGTAGAGAAAAGCACAGTTTGCACTAAAGGCCTGTTTCCCATTTCTCTGCAGGCTGAGCTTTACACTTGCTGTGTCCTAACTGGCAAGCGCTTCTGCCTTGTCCTTTCTTAAGCACGGTCAGAAATCTGTCTCTGGGTGAAGGCTCCCGCTCCCATCCTCCTTCGGCTCTAAAGGCCCATCCATCTGGTGGCTGGTCCTTTGAGGGTCTTTGTTGGAAGTAGACAGGAGCCAAGCAAATGGAACGGGGTTTCGCTGTGAACACGTGTTCTCGGCTGTCGTTACAGAAACCTCGGCGAAAAGAAGGGCTGCTGCTTTGGTGTCAACGGAAAACGGCTCCTTATAGAAATGTGAACATCCAGAACTTCCACACCAGGTGAGCAAACAGGCCCCCCCCACCCCCATCCTGGGACTCCAGCGGGTCGCTGGCCGGATGCTTCCACCTGTCAGAGAAGCAGTGACGTTCTATAGAGGTTTTGATGCTAAGAGTCTCTGGAAAAATAACGTTGGATTAAGGTTTGGGAGGCTGCAAATTAGCATTGTGTTTAAAAGGGAGCATCCCAGATCCCTAGAGGAGACTTTAGAATTCGGGGGTGCAGGCAGGCACCGTAGTTTTCCCTCCCCTGCCGGGAGAAGATGGTAAATGGAGTTTCTTAGTAAGGAGACACCCAGGAGCCTGCTAATCCTGGAGAACTTTCCGCCACCACCCTCCCCACACCAACCCTGTGCTGAAGGTTCCTATCAGCTTCCTATGTCCTAGAAGGAAAGTTATTTTGAAGCATTTTAGAAGACTGGATACGTGAAAGCCCCACACAGTTTGATACCGTGAGTTTATCACTTGCCTTCTTTCTCAGGCCCCGAACAAAAGCAAACTAAAGCAAAAACAACAGACTTAAACATTTTCAAATGCATTTTAAAGTTGCCTTTAAAAATATTATTTGTGGGGTTTAGTGGGAGGCTGGAAAGAAAAGTTTTTGCCATTAGAAAAAAAAAAAAGATTAAACTCCTTATGGCAACTTAGTCTTATATTAAGTTTATTCCTCGCTGGGGAGTTTCTTTCTTTTCTACTTTTATCAGTAACCTTTTTTATTTACAAAAAAAAAAAAGAAAAAAAGATTGGACTGGAGAGATAGTATAGTGGGTAAGTGCTTGCCCTGAGGGGCGCCCGACCTGAGTTCAATCCCTGGCAACCTTTATGGTCTCCTGAGCATTGCCAGGAGTAATTTCTGAGCTCAGGCTCAGAGCCAGGAGTAATCCCTGGGATTTGCTTGATGTAAGGAGGGAGGGAGGGAGGCAGGGAGGAGAGAGAGGGAGGGAGGAGGGAAGGAGGAAGGGAGGGAGGGAGGGAAGGAAGGGGAAGGAAGGGAGGAGGGAGGAGGGAGGAAGGAAGGGAGGGAGGGGGGAGGAGGAAGGGGGGGAGGAAGGAGGAGGAGGGAGGAGAGGGGGGGGGGGGGGGGGGGGGAGGGAGGGGGGAGGGGGGGGGGGGGGAGGGGGGGAGGAAGGAGGAGGGAGGAGGAAGGAAGGAAGGAAGGAAGGAAGGAAGGAAGGAAGGAAGTTCTAGACCTGTCCGACCCAGGTTCCATCCTCTAGCACCCCATAAGGTCTCCCCGAGCTCACCAGGAGTGATCCCTGAGTGCAAAGCCAGGAGTAAGCCCTGGGCATTGCAGAATGTGGCCCCCAAACAGACACAAATTAGAAGGGAAATACGATGTGGACATTTCAAGATGCTGGTTCTTGTGTTCATTCACGGGGCAGCTTCTGGGCTGGAGTCTTGGGGAAGAGAGCAGAGGAGGAAACCAGGCAACAAAGGCTGTGGTTGACGTAGAAAGTGCTTCCTTCCTCCCTTCCTTCCTTCCTCCCTTCCTTCCTTCCTCCCTCCCTTCCTTCCTCCCTCTTCCCTCCCCTTCCTCCCTTCCTCCCTCCCTCCTTCCCTCCCTTCTTTCCTTCCTTCCTCCCTCCCTCCTCCCTCCCTCCTTTCCTTCCTTCCCTTCCTTCCTCCCTTCCTTCCTCCCTTCCTCCCTCCCTCCCTTCCTCCCTCCCTCCTTCTTTCCTTCCTTCCTCCCTTCCTCCCTTCTTTCCCTCCCTCCCTCCCTCTCTTCCTTCCTTCCTCCCTCCCTTCCTCCCTCCTTCCTCCCTCCTCCTTCCTCCCTCCTTCCTCCCTCCCTTCCTTCCTCTTCCTCCCTCCTTCCTTCCTCTCCTCCCTTCCTTCTTCCTTCCTTCCTTCCTTCCTTCCTTCCTTCCTCCCTTCCTTCCCTTTCCTCCCTCCCTTCCTTCCTCCCTCCCTCCTTCCCTCCTCCCTTCCTTCCTTCCTCCCTCCTTCCTTCCTCCCTCCCTCCCTCCCTCCTCCTCCCTCCCTTTCTTCCTTCCTTCTCCTTCCTTCCTTCCTCCCTCCTTCCTTCCTTCCTTCCTTCCTTCCTTCCTTCCTTCCTTCCTTCCTTCCTTCCTTCCCTTCCTTCCTTCCTTCCTTCCTTCCTCCCTCCCTCCCTCCCTTTCTCCCCTCCCTTCCTCCCTCTCCTCCCTCCTCCTCCCTTCCTTTCTTCCTTCCTTCCTCCCTTCCTTCCTCCCTCCCTCCCTCCCCTCCCTCCCTTCCTCCTTCCTTCCTCCCCTCCCACACACTAGAAGCCTCTGGCCACATTTTCCTGACACAGATGGGGGCTGGAGATGGGAGGTGGGTCAGGCAGCTGGCGTGAAGCTGTGAAAATGAAAAGGAGACTGGGCCGGGGGCCGTCCTCAGTGGACCTGCGGCCCTGGCAGCCGCCTTCTCTGTTAACACTAACTGTTCCTCTTCTCCACTGTTGCGCAGCTGGAAAGACGGCCTCGGACTCTGTGCGCTCATCCACAGACACCGGCCTGACCTCATTGACTACTCAAAGCTTAACAAGGTCATTGTGGGCACCAGGCATGCAGTGTCCAGCCCGCTACAGCATGTTGTCCTCAGCACTGAGCTTGTAAAACACCGCAGCTGCCTCAGCTAAGCTCACACTGTGCGTGAAGGGCAGCCAGGAAGAAACTCACTCACACTAATTAGGGTCCGACAAGGTCCCAAACAAACCTCCCCTTCCTTGCCAAACTGATAAGCCCAACGGTGGGCTTGATTTAATTCTGAAGGCATTACAGGCTTCTTAGAGAGGTTGCATTTCTATACTTTAAATATTAGAAGAGAAGTTGGAATGGGAGCTGATTAAGGGGAAGAAAAGATGCAGACATTCAAGCCTCTGAAGTTCTGCTTTCCTTTCCTCAAGGAGCTTTGGCAGGCTTGTTTGCTCATAATTAGCATTTCTCCACAAGCAGGGCCATGTTATCAATAACTATTGCTATATGACATTAATTATAACCTTACCAAAAAATAAAAAGGTTTCAGGATTTTTTATTTCTTTATGTTTATTTATTATTATTATTTTATTATTTTTTTGCTTTTTTTGGGTCACACCTGGTGATGCTCAGGGCTTACCCTGGCTCTTTGCTCAGGAATTACTCCTGGCGGTGCTCGGGGACCATATGGACTGCTTGGGACCGAACCCAGGTTGGCTGCTTTCAAAGCAAACACCCTACCCGGCTGTGCTATGGCTCTGGCCCCTATTTTGATGATGATGATGATGATTATAATGATGATGATGATGATGATGATGATGATGATGATTTTTTACTGTTTTACTTTTTTTTTTTTGCCCTGCTTTCCTTAAAAAAATAAGGTCTTGGGGCCAGAGCAATAGCACAGTGGGTAGGGTGTTTGCCTTATACACGGCCGACCTGGGTTCGATCCCTGGCATCCCATATGGTCCCCTGAGCACTGCCAGGAGTAATTCCTGAGTGCAGAGCCAGGAGTAACCCCCTGAGCATTGCTGGGTGTGACCCAAAAAGCAAAAAAATAAATAAATAAATAAATAAATAAATAAATAAATAAAATAAAAGAATAGGTCTTAAGGTGAAAATTCACACTTTAATTCTGAGGACTAGGGTGGTAGTGCTGTGGGTAGGGCATTTGCCTTGCATGCTGCCAACCTGGGGCTGATCCCTGGTGTCCCAAGTGGTTCCAAGCACCACCAGGAGTAATTCCTGAAGGCAAGCCAGGAGTAACCCCTGAGCACCACTGGGTGTGACCCAAAAGCAAAAGAAAGAAAGACACTTTAATTCTCTGTATATGCATAAGCCTGCAGAAGTTTCCAATAGTCTTTAAATTATTTCTTTAAAAGTAATTTTAAAAATGTAATCTGTAAAAGAAAGAGAAAGACAGAGAGAGAGAGAGAGAGAGAGAGAGAGAGAGAGAGAGAGAGAGAGAGAGATCCATGTCTGGGCCCGAGAACTAGTGGAGTCTCACCCAACACTCTTTGCATGGGAGAGCTCTGGATTTGATCCCCAGCACCGTCAAAATGCCTCTGAGCATCGCTGGGTGTCACCCATCACACACACACACACACACACACACACACACACACCACCACCACCCCCCTTTAAATTTTGTGAAGGATACTTTTATGCTGCCCTCAAAATAGTTCCCTGTGAAGATTTAAGATTAAAATCTTCGACGTTCCCCATAAAGCACAAGTGTCAGTTCTGGCACCTTCCCCTTGTACTCGGTTGTGTCTAACCGGCGTGCCGCCGTGTGCTGCCTAACCCGCCTGTTGCGTGCTTGCCGCTTGCCGGGTGTGCTTATCTAACCACGCCTGTTGCTTTGCCGGGTGTGCTTATCTAACCACGCCTGTTGCTTTGCTGGTGTGCTTGTCTAACCACTCTTGTTGCATTGCCGTGTGTGTGTGTGTGTGTGTGTGTGTGCGCGTGCGCTTATCTAACCATGCCTGTTGCTCTGCCAAGTGTGCTTGTCTGACCACACCCGTTGCATTGCCATGCTTTGGTGTGGAAGTTGACCCTGCTGTATGCTGTCGTGCCTTTGTGTGGTGTGGATGGTTACCTGCTGGTGCCCCTCTCCTGACCCATGTCCATAGGAGAGCACACAAAGAATATATTTGTGTCCTAAAGATAAAGTTCATGGTATGGGAGTGGAAGGTTGCCGTGGAGAAGAAAGAAGCTCATGTTTCTCAACTTGGAGAAGTTGAGAAAGTGGGCCAGAGCGATAGCACAGCGGGTAGGGCGTTTGCCTTGCACACAGCCGACCTGGGTTCAATCCCTAGCATCCCATATGGTCCCTCGAGCACCGCCAGGAGTGACTCCTGAGTGCAGAGCCAGGAGTAACCCCCTGAGCATTACCGGGTGTGACCCAAAAAGCGGGAAAAAGTGGGCCGAAGCGATAGTTCAGTAGGTAGGGCATTTGCTTTGCACAAGGCTGACCCAGGTTCGATCCCTGGCATCCTATGTGGTCCTCCAAGCACTGCCAGGAGTAATTCCTGAGTGCAGAGCCAGGAGTCACCCCTGAGCATTGCCGGTGTGGCCTCCCCCCAAAATGCAAAAAAAAATAAATAAATAAACAGTTGAGAAAGTTCAAAGTTCTATGCCTGTGCTGTTTTCACATATTTCAAACATACAGACAGTGCATGATTTTTCATCGGCTCTTTATCACATTTATAAATGAGGATTGTCCTAGAAAGTCCCATAGGTCACAGGTGTAGCTCACTTTGCATTTAAGAGACTCTGGGCTTGATCCCAGTACTACCCCTCTCCCCAAAAGAAATCAAGCGTGTACTCTAGAGACCGCACTTCATTAGCAGTTTATAACGGTCAGACTTTATTATGAAGTTCAACATACCTTTAGTAATTGCCTCTCAGAGACTGTTATTTTTTAAAAAAAAGAATAATTGATAACCATAGCAACTAAAATTTACAGAGATTTGGGGGTCAGAGCAATAGTCTAGTGGGGAGGGCGTTCACTTTGCACGCAGCCAACCCGTGCTCGATCCCCAGCATCCCATATGGTTCCCCGAGCAGTGCCAGGAGTAATTCCTGAGTGCAAAGCCAGGAGTGTAACCCCTGAGCATCGCTGAGTGTTATTTATTTATTAAATAAATAAAATTAAATAAATAAATAAAAGATTAGATTACAGAGATTAGATGAGGCAGTTGTAAATACATGTATTGGTTGTGTATGTTAAATACTATATGATATGAAATACACATAAACTCATTACTCTTCATAATACATAGTAAAATAGAATGGCTGTGGAAGGGTACTATTATTATCCTGATATACATTGACGGAAGTAAAGAATTGTCAACTGTCAGTGATCACATGACCACTCCCTGAGTGGGCAAAGCCCTGAGTTAGCCACAGACATCTTATCTCTTTGGAGATAGATAGAGACACTTAGATAGCCTAAGTGTGATGGCTTTCACAGAACCTCCGAACATTACTCTGCTGGCTTTGTGTGTGTGTGTGTGTGTGTGTGTGTGTGTGTGTGTGTGGCACACCTGGCAATGCTCAGGGGTTACTCCTGGTTCTGTACTCAGGAATTACTCCTAGCAGTGCTTGGGGGACCATATGGGATGCCGGGACCGAACCCGGTTGGCCGCGATGCAAGGCAAATGCCCTCCCCGCTGGACTCTCGCTCCGGCCCTCATTACTCTGTGTTTTTAATGCTGGAAATTTTTTCTTTTTTATTTTCTTTTTTGGGTCACACCCAGTGATGCTCAGGGGTTACTCCCTGGCTCTTTGCTCAGGAATTACTCCTGGAGGTGCTCCAGGGGCCATATGGGGAGTTGGTCGTTGTGCCAGGCAAACACCCACCCGCTGGACTATTGCTCCGGCCCCTGGAAATTTTCTTTGTATATTAAAGACAAAAAGAAACTTATGCTCAGTTGTTTGACTGTTATGAGCATTTGTGTTGAGATGCAGGTAGGACTCCCGTGATACTGCTCCCCCCAATAAAATGATTATATGCTTTGTTAAAACATGTAGTCAAAAAAACCCTTTTTGTCTGAAATAACTATATGTGCTGGGGTGCCAGGAAGTTGCTTTGTTTTCTCGCACTTCAGAATGTTTCGTCCTCTTAATATCACTGCACCATTAACAAGGCACTGCAATTTCTGAATGTGAAAGCGGCTTTGAAGCCCAGATCCTTGAAATCACCCTAGCCTAACCCTTCTTTCCTTTTCCTTTACCTTTCTTTTTTCTTTTTGGGTCACACCTGGCAATGTTCAGGGGGTCACTCCTGGCTCTGTACCAGGAATAACTCCTGGGGGGACCATATGGGATGCCAGGGATTAAACTCAGTCGACCACGTGCAAGGCAAATGCCCTACCCACTATGCTTCTGCTCTGGTCCCCCTTTTTCTTTCTTATAGAAATTATCATCTCAGATTCATCATCTCTTAAATCAAAACACAAATATGAAAGAAGTCTTCTGGGTTTTTTTTAGCATTTTAGCTACACAGTTTCGTTAAATTTATTTTGTACGATGTGTATTAATCCGTTGATGTCAAATGTAAAACACCAAAGCTTCTATTTTTATTTGTTGTTTTAAGTTTTAAAATTATTTTTTAGCCATTAACATCATTGAAATACGGTATATGTTCTTGTTGCTGTCCTGTAGCACCTCATCATGGTTTTCTTTACCTCTTTATTCCTTGACTTTTGCACATATGAAACAAGGGTACAGGACTTCATGATCACCTTTAAAGATCTGCTTTTTGTATGTTTTGTGGCATTTTGTAACCATTTTGTAATAAATTTTTTTTTTTATTTTCAATAGAATTGAAAATAAGTTTTGATGGGTTCGGGGTATTTTTTTTTCCTTTCCATGAGAAAGTATCTGACTCCTTTGCTCCGGTCCATAAAACACTTTTTCTTCTAAGTCTCTTGCTCACATTTTATGAATTGAAGTGTGCATGGGGGTTGGACCTATAGCACAGCGGGTAGGGCATTTGCCTTGCACACGGCCGACATGGGTTCGATCCCAGGCATCCCATATGGTCCCCTGAGCACCGCCAGGAGTAATTCCTGAGTGAAGAGCCAGGAGTAACCCCTGAGCATTGCTGGTGTGACCCCCAAAAAAATGAAGTATGCATGGACTCTGTGCTTTTTGTCTGACCTTTATTATTATTATTATTGTTGTTGTTGTTGTTGTTGTTATTATTGTTGTTGTAGTTGTTGTTATTCTTCCTTTAAATGCTTGAAGTTATTGGGAAAGGCGGAGAAAACAGTTATTATAGTTAGGTGTGGATTGGAAAATTTCCTCCCAATTAAAAAAATTATTTTCTCTAAGTCTTGTTCAAAACACATTTAGGGGAAATGGGGTGGAATGCTTGCCTCTGCATGTGTGCGGTCCGGGTATGACCCCTATGTTTTTCCCCAACCATCACCCACAATGTTTTATAAACTGACTCTGCTGTTTTCCATGCAGGATGACCCAGTAGGAAATATTAACCTGGCCATGGAAATTGCAGAGAAGCACCTGGATATTCCGAAAATGTTGGATGCTGAAGGTGAGATGGAAACTGTGTTTACTGGTTTTAGATCAAGTCTAAATTCCACGTCATGAGCATGTATGAGAACCCACACAGTTTAATGTCAATTTTCATGACTCCTAAGAATTTCTTTCCACTGACCACATAACTACTAGAGAATTTCATGTGTAGCTTGTATATGAATTACATCTTTTGGGGCCAGAGTAGAGCACTTGTCTTACATGCTGCTGACCTGGTTTTGATCGCTGACACCCCATATGGTCCTCTGAGCCCTCCAGGAATGATCCCTGAGCACTGCCGGGTATGGCCAAAAAACCCCAAAATTATACCTTTTGTTTATAAATATTTATCCTGTTGAAATACAAACTAGCCAAACTGGAATGAAAAAACTTGGTGGAGGATTCAGTTATGCTAAAAAATTAATCATGTATCACTGTCTTCCCGTTCATCATCGATTTGCTCGAGGCAGGCACCAGTAACATCTCCATATGTCCTGTCTCATCCAAGTAGAGCCCAAGGGCACCTGCTTGCTCCAGGAACATAAAGAGCCTCAAACCATTCCATCAGGTCATGGGAATGAGGTCTATAATTGTTACTTACCCCAAGAAAAGGACACTTGACTACTTAAAGGTACATTGTCTTAAAGAGTTTAACTTAAAAAACATCAAGAGCTCTTGTGATATGGTGTCACTAAATACAGAATTTTATTCTGACTTCCCCCTCGTCAGAACTCCACCCAGCAGACCAACCTATCACACCCGGCTCGCATGGCCACAAGCGGCCGCGCGGTTCATCAATAAATGCTGGATTTAGAGATGACTACAAGAGTATGCTACCTGCACGGCAGAGCCTGGCAAGCTACCCGTGTCGTATTTGATATGCCAAATACCAGTAACAATTATAGACCTCAAAAAAATTAATACTTTGTGATTTTTCTTGAAGAAAAACTTTCTGTTTTTATTTTGTTAACAACACACTTAGATATTTGTTATTACATTGAGATAAGTTTAGCAAATAAGCCTGTGATGCACTTAAAATTCTACATGCCCCAAATTATGTGATGACAAGTTACAAAATTGAAATAGAGAATATGGGATATTAACTAGTAGTATACCTCTTACTCTGCAGCTTTCATCATTCATTTGCCTGAGTTAAATGTAGTGTCCTTATATTGGAAAGAGCTCAACATTTTTTTTTAAAGTATTTTATTATACCACCGTGAGATATACAATAAAAGTATACAATTAAAAGTTCATGTTTGGGTTTTGGTCATACAGTGTTTCAGCCCGTCCCTCCACCAGTGCCCATCCCCCCCCCCCCGCCCGGTTCCCTCCCCCCCCCCCCCCCCCCTGGCTTTATTTCTTCCCTTTCTCTTCTTTAAGAGCTCAACATTTTGCAGCTTTAAACTTAATTATTCATTTTGGGGACTCTTGTCAGACACCTCTTGTACCCTCTTGACGTGGTGATGAATTTGTATGAATCTTAACTGTGGCTCATCACGTGCAGCACGGATACGTGGAACATTTATTCATTTCACTTGTTCATAATTCACTTGCCTTTCAACCGACATTGAGCCCCTACTAAGGACAGCAACACCCTCTCTTAGGTACCAGAGGAGGTAATGAGATGCAGGACGGTGTCCTCAAGGAATTTATATTCAGTGCTTCTTATTATCACGGTTCCCTTAGTCTACTGGGGAGGGAAGAGGAAATCCTTGTGAGCATAGTTGGGGAAAAGCAAAGAAACTCATTGTAGTCAATAGACAATCATCTGTCCCTTCTTATTTTTGGTGATTGCATTACAGCGACTGTAACAAATTACCACAAGCTGATGGCTTTAAGCAAGAGCCATTTCACAGGCTCCCCTTTGGCTTCTTCCAGGCATTCCTTGGCATTCAGCAGCATCACACCCCTCCTGGACTCTGCCTTTCCATGGCTGTCTTCCCTGTGTCTTGGTGTCTCTTTTCCTCCTCTTACAAGGACATGAGTCATATTGGATTAAGGACATGCTCTACTCCAACGTGACCTCATGTTAACGTGACTATATGTGCAGAGACGCTTCTTCCAAATAAAGGCACGTTCACACATGGGGCCTAGGCTGAACCATGTATTTGGAGGGACAATATTTAGCCTACAACAGTGAACTTTCAATCAAGATTCTCATATTTCCCACTTACTAATTGGGAAATTAGTTAAGTGTATCCTATACCTGGTAGTAGTTATTTAGTCATTGTATCCTATACCTGGTAACACTTGGCTGTACTCTTTGGAACTTTGCTTAGTCTTTATAGGGAAAAAATCAAAAAAGACAGTAATAGTAGGAATATAGATGTTTCTTTTGCTTTTTTGGGAGGGGGTGTATTGGTTAGACTCTATAGTGCTCAGGGCTTATCCCTGGCTCTATGCTCAGGGATTACTCTTGGAGTGCTCAGGAAAACCAGAAATGTGCTAGGGATTGAGCCGGGGTTGGCCATAAGCAAGACAGAACCTTAATTACTGTAGTATCTCTCTAGTCCCCTTTTCCTTGTTAAAAATACTCCCTCTAAGTTAAGCCTTCATTTGTGTACTCCATTGATCTTTCTGCATGGTAAATAACCACCAAGTTTATTCAATTGAATTAATACTAGTCTACTAAATAGAGGATAAAGCCAGAGGCATTGAGTGCATTCACTTTCCAGTCTGTTACCACCTCTGTCAGATAGCAGGCCAGAAGGTGGAACTCGGTATCTCATCATTATTGGTCTGCTCTGCTCACATTCGTCTCAGTTCTTTGGTGTTTCCTTAGTCTGAGTCCTGCTCTGGGCATCTCTGCATTCTGGCTTTCCTTCATGGTTGGATGGATTGTGTTAGCTCTGTGTTCCTTGCCCCTCCCTCAACGTCCTGCTCTTCCTTGTCATCCTGTTTTCTTTCTAATGACTCAGGAAAAATACTCACCATTTTTTCCTTCTCAAAATCATTTCTTCACACAAAATCATTTCTTCCTGGTGAAGAGTAATTCCCGAGTGCAGAACCAGGGGTTACCCCTGAGCATTCCCGGTGTGACACAAAAAATAAAAATTTGTTTCTTCTCTGAAACTTCCGCTAAGAGTTGTGAACTCAACCAGCTTAGTTATGCTTCGGGCATTTCCGTGTTGTTGCTATCCATGACGACCCCTGTGTGTGATGCTTCGTAACTCTGCTGCCTGTGTTTGGACTTGGCCATCACCACAGATGAACATGCTTTTATTTCCGGCCGTTCTTTTCCTTGAATGACCCACACTGGTCTCTTAGCTTGCTAATCCCCTTCAGAGAATCCTGGATATCTCTGCTCTCACTGACCTTACTGCTGACTGTATGGGTCTCTGAGGCTTAATGACGTTCTTGAGTGGCTAATGGGTCTACTCACCCATCAGCTTGTAGTAAAAAAAAGATTATCAAGACTCTTCCTCATCTGAACTGTCTTTCATATCTTTAAAAAGTTACAAAAGCGATTGTTCTGTTTTTCTTCACAGGCCTTTTTGTTTTTTGTTTGAGATTTGTCCCAGATTTAGACTAGTGGGTACATGTATTCTGTGTTAAATCGTGAAAGAACAGAAGTTCTCTCTGAGGATGTTGTATACAAGGTTTTTGTTTGTTTGTTTGTTTGTTTGGAAATTCTGCAGGTCTAATTCTGACCTCAGTTACACTCACTTGAGCTCCGAGTGCTCTTGTCTCTGGCCTTTACCTTTGTGCGTTGGCAGTTCTTAGACGTGAATAGGAAACAGTGTGTGTGTGCAGGTGTGACTTCTTTAGTTTGAGCCAGAGTTTTAAAAACACCGAGTGGTGTGTAGGGACTGGGGGTGGTGGGGGTGGTTCGTTGACTTTGACTCCTCTGAGGCAGCCCTTAGCAAAGCCTGCTGGTATTAGAACATCCGAGCAGTTAACCTTCTTTTCTCCACACAGATTTAGTATATACTGCCAGACCCGATGAGCGAGCCATAATGACTTATGTTTCCTGTTACTATCATGCTTTTGCTGGTGCACAGAAGGTGAGGATGTAAACATCAGTCACCACTCACCCTTCACCTTCTGTGTCTTGATTTTTTTTAATTGTTTCTTTCTTCTTTTATTTTTTTCCCCTCTCCTACAAGTAAGGAGACTCATCTGGTTCTGAGGAAATGGTCATTTGTCTTTTATAGTCTAGTTTTCTTTGAAACTTACTTTCTGTCCATGAGTAGTATGCTGTTCATGTTTGTTTTCCAGAAGGTTCCACGATGTTACACAATTCCACATCCTTTCTATTAATATCCTCTGAAAATTCAGTGACTAGGTTTCACCTTGGGGAATGACAAGATCATTTTTTAAATTCACTCTGCTCAGTGTCTGATTGGAGTTTAAAGGTAAAAAGCACTGCCCAGTAAGTTCCATTTCCAAGGTAGCTGCAGAAAGGATGTGTGTTCACATGTTTTCTCTCTTCCTAATGATTTTTGGGCGACTCAAACAAAAGTGGTAGCAAGAGTCATATAAGTACAAACCATGCATAACCTTGTCTTTAACTGTTTTACCACTCTTGGTGTTTTCTATTAATGGCACGGTAAGTATGTATAAGCTGTAAAATCCCCTTCAGTGAATTTCGCCCTTGACCACCACAGCCAAACACAGCAGAAAGCCGACAGTGTATGAGGGGTGGGTGGGGGAACTGCCAGGAGAGATGGGGACTTAAGGCTGTGTTAGTTATTCCAGCACTTTGCAAGGTGGCATGCATGGCTCCTAGCATATGTGGCAGATGACCTGATACAGCCCAAAGAGGGGCAGGCATGGACCCCACAAGTCACTGGGACGTGGTGACGCACTCTGATAGGCAGCGCACAGCTCCCATGGAACGCTTTGACTGTACTTTTCAAAGTTGATCGGAGACGAAGGAGGGGGAGAAAACTTAGTTTGAGTATTATAAAGAAATGCTTGCTGACTCCGAACCGGGCTGAGGTTGAGCAACACCACAGCTGTGAAGCCTTTCTGAGATTTAGAATGGGGGGGCTTAAGACACACACAGAAAACCAATCAGTGCAAAACCAATTTGTTCTTCCCTTTGTTCACTCTGGTTTCAATTCTTCATCTGTGTGTGTGCTTGTTTTCTGTGTTATTTTCTCGCCCCCTTCAGACATTGTGAACACTCCCAAACCCGATGAGAGAGCTATCATGACATACGTTTCCTGCTTCTACCATGCTTTTGCGGGAGCAGAGCAGGTATTCCACACGTGTCCATCCCGTTGCTGCTCTCTGCATCCGCTTTAACTGTGTTGTGTATCTGTGTGGGTGTGCACGCATACTACCTGGATTTGTGTCTGTGTGCTTCACATCTTACCTTGGAATCTTTCTAAGTGTTCTGTAATGGTTGTAATGCCAAGTTCCAAACTGAATATATTTTTTGTAACAGCATTTTCATTTTAGACAGTTCCTGCCTGGTTTTGGCTCTCCTTCCTTCTAAGGGGTGGCTTTCACTTCTTTTCGTCAATTGTCATAAACATTTATATCTTGAGAAGGAAAACTAAAGAGTTGTGAAAACCACACCTCATTCTCTGAGCAGTAAAGAGAGGTGCAACAAAGGAGAAATTAATTGCTTTTCAGTGTTCCTTATTCTCCTCTATTAGAAGCTGCTTTCCGTGTTCAATATTTGTTCAGACGCTTTTTCAGAATTAAGATGAAATAGCTAAGGGATAATGGAGTTTAAATGTTTTTTTAAAAAAAATGTATAGGACAAACAGAATTAGGGACACTGTGGGTGAATGTCGTTTGGATTTCTCCTGTATTCACCTGTATCTGTTTCCTGTCCTTTTCCTGACACATCTTTACCAGAAAATCTCCATAGACTGGTATAGGCAAAGTATATAATATGTCTATGGTCCCCTTTGTGGCCACCAGCCAGTGATGACAGCTGCAGTTCAGCCTGTTTTTACATTTCTGGGCTTCAGAAGGGAGACTTTGGGACAGGCTTAGGGAAGAATGGCGGCCCAAGAGGGCAACTTGTGCTTGGTTCATCACGTGATCATGACTCAGGGCCCAAATGCCTCTCTCCGGAGTAACAACAGAGAATTATGTATTTATCCCAAAGTTGTCCCCTGTAGGTTATATAAAATCCTACAGCTAGTTCAGCTTCATAGAAGGGTCCGCTAGAGAAAATCCTCCATATTTATTTCCAGAGAAGAAGCGCAAGGACCCAGTGAATTCAAGACCCCATTCATTTTTGCTTTGATTTCCAAAGACCTTCCTCTCCCCAGTAGTTAGGAAGGTAGTAGAACGCTCAGTTGAAAATTCAGGGACTGAAGATTTTGGATGTCCTGGACCCATTTATTTCTGTTACTAACTTGCTTGATGTTTTCCACAGTTTGTGTTTTACACTAATGGTATCTCCCCATTATTCCCTACAGTATATTCAGCCTGCCGTGTAAGTCTGTGTGAAAACTGTAAAAAGGTGTGAAATGATTCATAGTATTAAACAGCCATATATGCTCAATCTTACGCCTCCCTAACCCGGAATCTACACCATTTACAGCACGTCACCCCCCCTCATTCCCTCCCATGCCCCCCAACGTCAGTTTTGTGTATCGCCTCCCTGTCCACAGAGCTGTCCTGTTTACCTATTGTGTTTTACAGGCTGAGACAGCGGCTAACAGGATATGTAAGGTTCTTGCTGTGAATCAAGAGAATGAGAGGCTGATGGAAGAATATGAGAGGCTAGCAAGTGAGGTAAAGGAAATGGGGTGACCTGCAGTCCTGTCCATAACCTGCCCCCACACGTAGAGGGTGAACGCAAATCTTCAGGGCTTTTTTTTTCTTTGCATTTTTTTATCTCAGGTGGAATAAAAATAGAATACACTGGACCTCAGAGACTGTCCATCTCATAGCAATGTAATATCGGCACAGAAGTAATCCTGATATCTTTTCATCTAGTCCAAAGCCTAGAGGTTGTCTGCATGTTTGAAGAAGTAGACTGTGATTCCATCCTTAGCTTTGCACCCCAGCATCGACTTCCCTAGATGACATTGCATTGTTTGTTGGTTTTTTCCCCTCCCTAATTCATTGGGCACTGCCATCACACACAATAGCTCTCCATGTTGGGAAGCCTTGCTCCACGCAGCGATCCAGTGTCAAAGGAACACCTGCAGCCTGTTGTGAGACATGGCACAGCCGGGTGTGTGCAAAAATATCGAGGGGAAGTAGGAAGTAGACAGTCTCCTTCCAGGGTACTTGAACATCGTTTCTCTGATGTCTTTCTTAAGCTCTTCAGCCACATTCTTGCTCAGAATAGCGATTTTGTGTTGCTCTTCTTTTTGTTCCCAGTATAAATGGGAACTAAGCCATCTCCTTACTGCTACTACATAGCTTTCCCGGTCCAGTCACAGGGTGAATGCCATCCATGGCCACGCCCTCTCTAGACAGAACTCTGTCATGGTGATACCTCTCAGAGACCGCATCATTTTTGCCGTGTTTAATGTAGTCCATATTTGGTCTGTACTGGGAAAAGTATCAGGACACTTGGAAGAGATTTTTCCAAATTTAATCCAATCCATAGTTTTTATTTTCATGCTACTGCTATGGGAAAATTCATTTCAATGTCATTGTTAAGTGCCAGTCATCTTCAGGGTTGAAACATAGCCAGAACTGAAGGACAGATAGATAATCTTCAGTAATTAGGTGCTCCCTTTTCGTGATCCTTCACTTCTTAGTGGCTTTATAACAGCTCATATCTAAGAACTTGGCATTGATGGAAAAGAAGCAGGAGTGGGGCGGGCGGGTGCTTCATCTTTAGGAATTCACTCTTGTTTTCTTTTAGCATGTGAATTCCCTTGAAAGCTGTATATATATATATATATATATATATATATATATATATATATATATATAAATTAAAATGCACTTTGGCGTTGTTTGTCCTAGTTTATAAGACATTTGTATAGTAAATGAATTCGTTAGATTTGAGATTGTTAAAATCAAAGTATGTTTGAAGTAAACCCAATTCTTTGCTGATCTCATTACAATACATTCTTCCATGTCAGGTTTTGGTTTTTGTTATTATTATTATTTTTTTCATTTGAAAATTTCATTCAGCATTTGTCTGCTAATGTCTGGTCCTCAAGTTTCCTGTAAGTGTCACGTTTTTGTGAAACATGGCTTGTGTTGACCTTAAGTTTTCAACTTGTATAGCTTTGAGGTTGCTCCTAGTGGCCATAAATGGATGCTCAAGCTCTCCATAGTGCTACTGCACGCAAAAATGGCCTCTCTAATCCCTGTAGTTGGGAGGGTATTGTAGTCCTGCTTTTGAAATTCTAGGAACACCAAGTTAACCCATTCCAAAGTGTTAGATGCCTGTGTTTTCGAGGGAGGCAGTCAGGGGTGTTGTTCAGCAGAATTTTTTCTGTTTGGCGAGCAGCTTTTGGAATGGATTCGCCGCACCATCCCCTGGCTTGAGAACCGGACCCCTGAGAAGACCATGCAAGCCATGCAGAAAAAGCTGGAGGACTTCCGGGATTACCGCCGGAAGCACAAGCCCCCAAAGGTGCAGGAGAAGTGCCAGCTGGAGATCAACTTCAACACCTTGCAGACGAAGCTGAGGATCAGCAACCGCCCAGCTTTTATGCCCTCCGAGGGCAAGATGGTGTCGGTGAGTGGTCCAGGGTGGAAACGTCCCTCTCTGGGTGAAACGCCACCTCTTCCTTTCTGGGAGAAACCCCGCCCCTTCCTTTCTGGGAGAAACCCCGCCCCTTCCTCTCTGGGAGAAACCCCGCCCCTTCCTCTCTGGGAGAAACCCCGCCCCTTCCTCTCTGGGAGAAACCCCGCCCCTTCCTCTCTGGGAAAACCCCGCCCCTTCCTCTCTGGGAGAAACCCCGTCCCTTCCTCTCTGGGGAATCACATCCCTGCTGGTTTTCTGGTTGGTGCCTAAATCCTTTCTCAGTGAAGATTTGAGAAGGACACGTGAATTTCTCTCCTCTTCCCATCATTTCAGTCTGTGAATGCAAGTTTGGCCCTGTAACCCCCTTAATTCTTGATATTTTTCTCCTTAGCACCAGCAATTCTTCACTCGTAACTGCTTTTGCATAGTGCCCATCAGACCAGGCTTTAGGATAGTTTCTTTTGGTTTGTTTTCAGTCCATACCAGATGGTGCTCAGGGATTACTCCTGGCTCTGTGCTCAGGAGTGACTCCTGGCCAATGCTCAGGAAATTCTATGTGGTGCAAGAGATCGAATTGGAGTTAAACCACGTGTATAGGCAGTGCCTTAACCTTTATTATCTATCTCTTGGGCCCCTTGCTAGACTCCTCATGAATGGCCCATACTTTCCTCCTCAGGACCTGGTCTTATCTTTGCTTGTCAGGTATACCAGCTTCTAGGGCCTGTGTGATCCTTCATCTCTACTGTTACCACCTACCCAATTCCTCTCTTCTGGACTTAGTGCTAACTTTATCTTCCTATCTTCCCATCATTGGTTTCTCCTGCTTACACTCACATCAGCACTAGAAATACCCTAGAATCTGGCAAACAAAAGTCAAGGTATTTGGCTCCACATCTCCCCAAAGCAATAGTCCCCTTACTCCAGAGAGTTCTTTAGGACGCTTGTTTTCAATTCTATCCTGGTTCTTTGCTTCTTTCCCCTTCCAGCCTGCGGACATCTGACTCCCTTGCTTCATCCCCCACTTCCACTGAGACTGTTCTCATCAGGCTCAGTGGTGTCCAGCCTGACAATCAAGGAACCATTTTAATTTTCATATTCTCTATAGCTTTGGGGTAAGAGCAATAGTACATCCTCGGGACACTTGGCAGTGCTTGGGGGCAGGGGGAGCTGGAGGAGGCCGCTAGTGCTCAGATTAAATTTAGGGCCTCATGCATGAAGGCATGTGCTCTACCACTGAGCCACCTCCTCAGCATCACATTGTTTGCTTTTTATATTTTTGCTTTTTGGGTCACACCCGGCAATGCTTAGGGGTCCCTTCTGGCTCTGCACTCAGTAATTACTCCTGGTGGTGCTTGGGGACATATGGGATGCCAGGGATTGAACCTGGGGTCGGCCGCATGAAGGCAAATGCCCTACCTGCTGGACTATCACTCCGGCCCACATTGTTTGCTTTTATATATTAAAAAAAAAAGTTTGACACTGGCACTTGGCACATTTGATGTTTAGGATCTAGTGGTTGTCACTGGGTGACAGTCCTTTAGTAAGCTCAGTTCTGAATTGAGTTCCTTGATACTTCTTCTGGCTAGTCAATTAATGCCTGGAAACCAAGAAGCTAGATCAACGGGTAGCACATACCTCGCATGCGCAAGGATCCCAGTATGACCACCCCTAACCCTGCCATATTTGATCCTGATGATCCCTCACACTATCCCCTAAACCTCAGAAGTTAAAACCTCGGGCTAGGGGGCTAATGCAAGATTTAAAATCCTGATTTGCTTGTGGCTGATACCCTGGTTCAATCATCAGACCCAGTGGTCCAAGTGATAGTACAGCGGGAGGGCTCTTGTTTTGCACATAGCTGGCCAGGTTTCATTCCCAGCATCCCATGTGGTCCCCTGAGCACGTCCAGGAGTGATTCTTGAGCTCAGGACCACAAGTATCCCTTGAGTACTTCCAGGTGTGCCCCCCCCAAAATAAAAAAGAAAAAGAAACCAGCACTACATGGATCCCCGAGCACTTCCAGGGATGACCCCCGGGCACCATGGGGAGTAACTCTAAAACTGGGGAAAAGAGAAAAAAAGTGAAAGCCAATGTAAGCCTTTCTCCACGTCTGGAGAAGTGTCAAGTACTTACAATGGAGTAAGATCCACTTTAAGGTCTCTGGTGAGGACTGGAGTGATAGCAGAGTGGGGAAGGTGCTTGACTTGCACAAACACAACCCTATTTTGATCCCCAGCACCCCATATGGTCACCCAAGGCCTCCCGAGAGTGATTCCTGAGCACAGAACCAAGAGTAAGCCCTGTACACCACTCGGTGTAGCCCCCCCCAAAGCCAAAATAAAATAAAGACTCTGATGATAATGCTAAAGTAGTTGATGTTAACCCAGCTGAATGGTTATCGGGGTGGGAGGCATGGCAAGAAAAGGAAAACACTGTCCAACACGTAGAGCAAGGGGGTTTCCGAAGCCCAGATGATTGGTAAATAACGGACACCTCCCTTTGCTCCACAAACTATCCCAGGATATCGCCGGTGCCTGGCAGCGGCTGGAGCAGGCGGAGAAGGGCTATGAGGAATGGCTGCTCAACGAGATTCGGAGGCTGGAGCGCCTGGAGCACCTGGCGGAGAAGTTCAGGCAGAAGGCATCCACGCATGAAACATGGGCTTATGGTAAGGAGCCGAGGCACCCAGTGCGGGGCGGGGAGGGTATACCTGGCTGTACCCAGAGGTTACTCCTGGCTCTGTGCTAAGGAATCAGCCCTGGTAGGCTCAGGGGACCATATGTAATGCTGGGGTTGAACCCAGATTTGCTGCATGCAAGGTAAGCGTCCTTCCCGCTGTCCTATTGAGTCTGGTCCCTCCATTGTGGCTTCTCAATTGGGCTGCAAAGAGATACATGTTTAGCATATATTGCTAATTCTTTTTTTTTTTGCTTTTTTTGGGGGTCACATCCAGTAATGCTCAGGGGTTACTCCTGACTCTGCACTTAGGAATTACTTCTGGCGGTGCTTGGGGGACCATAGGGATGCCGGGGATCAAATCTGGGTTGGTCACATGTAAGGCAAATGCCTTATCCATTGTGCTATTGCTCCAGCTCCTGCTAATTCTTTTCGTGTTGCCTTGACCCTGTGGGCTGGTGATTTAACCTCTCAATGCTCTGCTGTCCTGGTGCTACATTTCAGGAGTGGGTGTGAAGTTTTCTGTTTGTGGTTTGTTTATTTATTTATTTATCTATTTATTTATTTATTTATTTATTTTTCCTATTTGTGTCACACCCAGCAATGCTCAGGGGTTACTCCTGGCTTTGGGCTCAGGAATTTCTCCAGGTGGTGCTCAGGGGACCATATGGAATGCCAAGGATCAAACCCGGATCAGCCCCATGAGAGGCAAATGCCCTACCCCGTAGACTGTAGCTTCAGCCCCAATATTTGTTTACTAATCAAGCACATAGTATATTTTTTTATAAGATGATTCTGGAAATAGGCTCTTCTGCACTTAACTACTTGAATCCTTTTCTCTTATTATCCTCCGTGCCTTTTTTTTTATCTATTTGTTTTCCCAGATACACTAACTCAAGTCAAACAACTCTTATCAGGATATCAGCTTCTGCCAGCAGAATGCCACAAAGCAATATACAATCTCCCACTTAGGAAATGTTTGGGAAGGACAAGCCCAAGATTCATTTTCTTTTTTTTTTTTTCAAATTTTATTACACCATTTTAGACATACAATTGCAAGATGCTCATGTAGAGTTTGGGTTCTACAGTGTTCCAACACCCATCCCTCCACCCAAACCCATCTCCCATCACCAACGTCCCCACCTCCCCTCCCCCTGCCTCACCTCAACTACTTGGTGGGTTCTGTACATCATTTCTCTCCTCTTTATCTCTCCCTCCCGCCAAACTTTCCTGCACATCATGGAATGCAGTGCACCAAAGGACATTACTGTTTCCACTATTTTAATGGACCTGGGGTCGAACTGGTTTTGCTCTGTTAATCTGGTTGTGCAGTAGAATCCCAGTGTCCGGACAGCAAAGGTGGTGGCTAGTGTGGTGGGCGAGTCTCATCCGGCTGCTTCGGGACCCCCAGAGGTGATGGGCCCACTCCCAAAATCCATCTGTCCTCCCGGGAGCCCACAAGATTCATTTTCTAGGGGCCAGAGCTATAGTGTAGCAGGTAGCTTTGCACATGGCTGATCCACGTTCAATCCCCAGCATCCCAGATGGCCTCTGAACCTGCCACGAGTGATTCCTGAGTACAGCGCCGGGAGCCTGGTGTGGCCCAGAATCAAAAAGAATTGTTTTCTATAGTCTTCACTTCCTTTTCACTTATTTTTTTTGTAGATCTTGCATGGTTTAGAGTGATGATAAGGGTTATAATACTTTGGAGACTGTCCAAGGAATCAGCCTTGGAGAACTAAAAGAGAAAAATACTGGGGTTGGGCACACGCAGTGGTGCTCAGGAATGACTCATGGCCATGCTTGGGGAGCCACGTGCCCAGAGCTTTCCAGTCCTGAAAGAATGAAATTATGCCACGTCACTTAATAACCTGACTTGGGACAGGTCTGGAATGTTCCCTTTGAGTCCTTAATATTGTACAATTTTTTTTTCTTTTTGGGTCACAACTGGCAATGCTCAGGGGTTTCTCCTGCTCTGCACTCAGGAATTACTCCTGGTGGTGCTCACCCCTCACATCCTTATGGGATGCCGGGAACTGAACCCGGGCTGGCATGGGCCAGCCTCATGCAAAGGCAAACGCCCTACCCGCTGGGCTATCGCTCCGGCCCTATATTGTACAATTGTTAATAGCACAACAGGACACTTAGAGGCACGTCTTTGGAGGGGGCAGGCCAGGCCCCAGCTCTGACACTTCCCAGCGTGTTCCTTGGATAAATGAACCCCTGAGCACTGCTATGTCCTGTTCAGAGTGAGAATGACGGTCAGACCTTTTATAGGCATTTTTTTGGGGGAAGGGGGGTGTCGCACAAGCCGTGCTTGGGGGCCTGGGATCTTCCTCCCAGCAAGCCAACTGGGTTGGTGATTCAGTGCCTGAGGATAAGATGCTGCTTGGGTCGTGCAGTTGAGGGGGTTATCCGGGTCACCCCAGGAATGCTCAGGCTTCCCCAGGGCTGCACTCAGCAATGGTAAAAGGCCGTTTGGCACCTGGATTAGACCTGACTGGGTTCAATCCCCAACCACTGTATTTCCAGCCCAGCATAAGCTTTGTTTGTTTTGTTTTGTTGGGCCTGGGGCCACACTTGTGTTGCTCAAGGACTGTTCCTGATACGCTTGGTGAGGAAATCACTCTATGTGGTATTGGGAATCGAATAGGGGTCAGCCGTATGCAAACCCCTTTACGTGCCTGTATTATCTGTCCCTGGCCCCACTCATAGGGTTTTGATGGGGATAGATTTAATGATTTAATGAGTTCATAGATTTAATGAGTTCATATTTAATGAGTTCATATTTATAAAGTACTTAAATCAGTATTGGCACATAGTAAGTGCTATATTGTCATCATTAAATATCTGAGCATCTGCTTTCCATTTCTAGCTTTATAAAATTAAATTCTTAAAAATAATTATCCGAGGGACAAGTGTGCAATCACTTATAATCACAGCAGTTGCTTGGTTTAAGAAATATTTATAGGAGTCAGTCAGATAGTATAGCGGGTAGGGTGGTTGCCTTGCTTGCAGCTGCCTTGGGTTCAATCCCCAGCATCCCATATGTTTCCCCAAACATCATCAGGAGTGATTTCTGAGTGCAGAGTCACGAGTAAGCTCTGAGCACTGCCAGGTGTACCCCAAATCACCCCTCCAAAATAAAAATTTTTAAAGGCCAAAGAGATATCTCTAAGGGCCTCTCGCTTGCCAGGTTCAATTAACAGGAGCATCCTCTGAGCTCAGACCTGGGAAAAACCTCCCCACACGCTCAGCCAAACATAATCCCATCCCTCTCTCCCTGCAGTACTTGTGAGGAAATATGGAGAGGTTTGAAGAAAACAAACTTTTATATTACCACTGGGGCTGGGAACTCAATTCTGTTTGACCACACACAGAAAAGAATTGGGGGGGGGGGGGGCACGGTGAAGCCCACGGGTTGGCAAGTGGAGTCGAGTGTCTTGAGGCCGGAGTGATAGCCCAGCATGTAGGGCATTTGCTTTGCACGCGGCTGGTCCGTGCTGGCCCAGGTTTGATCCCCGCATCCCATATGGTCCCCCGAGCACCGCCAGGAGTAATTCCTGAGTGTAGAGCCAGGAGAAACCCCTGAACATTGGCGGGTGTGACCCAAAAAAAAAAAAAAAAAGAGCATCTTATCTAACCAGTTATCCCAGAAAATTCCTCATAAGTACTAATGATAATTGAGCATCAGTTGAGCGTCCTGTAGAAAATCAGGAGCTTGTTACCCAAGAGTGCAAGTGATGCTCATTTGTTCTTTGATCCGCACTCAGGCTTGCTTCCTCATTGCCTCCCTCCACTATCTGAGCGTCCAGGACACACGAGGAAGTAGGGACCTTGGTACCCTTGGACGGCATTGCAGCCTGGGCTCCAGCTGTGGCATTGCCTCGGCGTCTTCGGTTCCCTCCTACCCACCCCTTCTCCTGCTTCTTTGGGGATCTCACATCTCAGAGAAATTTAGGAGCTCCGAGAAGCTGATGTGTGACATTTGCATCTTCACACATTCTTCACTGCACCCTTTGCAGGCAAAGAACAGATTTTGCTGCAGAAGGATTATGAGTCGAGCGTCGCTGACGGAGGTCCGGGGCTCTGCTGCGGAAACATGAGGCTTTTGAGAGCGACTTGGCAGCGCACCAGGACCGGGTGGAACAGATCGCGGCCATTGCGCAGGAGCTCAAGTACGCGTGGGCGGTGCAGGGGCAGCTGCTGGCGGGCCCCGAGTGCCAGGGCTCCCCCGAGAGCCTCCCAGAGGGCTGCGGGAGGCTCATCTTTCCTGTGCTCAGTTTACAGTGATCCCAGCTGGAGGACTCTGATGAAAGTCAGTGTAGCTTATTTTGTGTGTGAACTTTATTTTTTGGTTTTGGGGCGCCACACCTGGCAGTGCTCAGGGCCATCTCCTGGCTGTGCGGCTGTGGATCACTCTTGGTGGTGTTTGGGGGACCAGACAGTGCCAGGGCTCAAACCCAGGTCTCTTGCATGCCCAGCAAGTAATCCAGCCCTTTGAGCTCTTTCTCTGGCCACTTGTCGGTATGCGTGTGTGGGTGAGTGGGTGGTGGCTTGGGGGGCGGGGATTTCTCCTGGCTCTGTGCTCAGGGATCACTCCTAGCAATGCTTAAGGGACCATATATGGTGCCAAGGATGGAAACGGGTCATCTCTGGACAAAGCAAGCACCTTACTTGCTATATCCCTCTCTGACCCTTGACTTTTTTTTATTAATATTTTATTATACCACCGTGAGATATACAATTACAAAGTTGTTCATGTTTGGGGTTTCAGTCACACAGTGTTTCAGCACCCCTCCCTCCACCAGTGCCCATTTCCCAACACTAATGTCCTCGATTCCTTCCCCCTCCATAGCCTGTCTCTATGGCAGGTTCTTTATCTCTTTTCTCTTTCTCCCTCTCTCTCTCTCTTCCTTCTCTTACATATTGTGGATCACAATACATACACTTAGATGGCCCTTGACTTTTAAATTTTAAAAAAGTTATTATAATTTAATTTGTTTTTTGCAATTCTGAGTCACACATGGTTTTGCTCAGGGATTTCTCCTGGCTCTACGCTTAGGGCTGATTCCTGGCAATGCTTGATGGACCATATGTGATGTCAGGGATTGAACCCAGGGTGGCCACATGCATAACAAATACTCTCTCTGCTGTGCTATCGCCCACCCTGTCTTGCATTTTAAACAGATGAACTGACTTCCGTTTTAGGGCCTTTAGGGGGTATTGTAGGATCCCTGAACATCTATTCAGAGAGTCCCCAAGCCCCATTAGAGGCAGTGCCACCTCCCAGAGAAAAAGGAATGCTTGGAAAATATGTGCTATTTCACTTCCCTGTCTTTGTTTTATGGGAGTTGCTACTATGATACAGAGCCCAGGAATCCTAGGCTGAGTTGAGCATGGATGAGAGTTGTCCTGTATGCTGGT
This sequence comes from Cryptotis parvus, assembly GCA_021461705.1. NCBI lineage: Eukaryota > Metazoa > Chordata > Mammalia > Eulipotyphla > Soricidae > Cryptotis > Cryptotis parvus. The sequence continues at coordinate 27,899 of JAJIBD010009883.1, read as the reverse complement.
GCTGCCTGTGGGGAGATCACTTCTGGGCTAGAGGCAGGAGTGGCCTGTAAGATTACTGTTCTCTAGTACAGCGGGTAGGGCATTTGCCTTGCATATGACTGACCCGGATTTGATCCCCAGCATCCCATATGGTTCCCCAAGCACTGCCAGGAGTAATTCCTGAGTGAAGAGCAGGAGTAACCACTGAGCATTGCCAGGTGTGACCACAAAAAAAAATCACTGTTCTCTTTTGAACGATAAATCTTTGAGCACACCTTTCATCCCTGCATTATCATTAATACCACATTAAAATTTCTGCTTTTTTTTTTTGCTTGAGTCATACCTGGCAGTCCTCAGAGTCTTTACCCAGCACTGTGATTGGGGGGTCCCTCCAAGTGATGTTTGGGGACCAGATGGTGCTGGAGATTAAACCCAGGACTCTACACCCAAAGCATGCGCTCAGACCCTGAGCAATCCCTGATAGCTACAAAATTTGGGGGTTGTTACATAAGAATTACTTCTCAAAATCAATAATAAATATTTGTTTCTAAATGTTTCATTCTAAAATTCCCTATGTGAAGGCCTGAGTATTTGTGCAGTGGATAAGTCACTTGCCTTGCACACAGTCAATCTGGGTTTGATCCCTGACACCCCATATGGTCCCCTCTGAACACCAACAAGAGTGATCCCAGAGCAGAGAGCTAAGTGTAAGCCCTGAGCAGCAGGATGTGGTCCAGAAATAAAAAAAGAAAGAGAATGAAGAGGGGGGAGGGAGGGAGAGAGGGGGGGAGGGAGGGAGGGGGGGAAGGGGAGGAGGGAGGGGAAGGAGGGAGGGAGGGGAGGGAGGGAGGGAGGGAGGGAGGGAGGGGAGGGAGGGGAGGAGGGGAGGGGGAGGGGAGAGAGGAGAGAGAGAGAGAGAGAAAGGAAGGAAAGAAGAAGAAAGAAGAAGAAAGAAAGAAAGAAAGAAGAAAGAAGAAAGAAAGAAAAGGAAAGAAAGAAAGAAAGAAAGAAAGGAAGGAAAGAAAGAAAGAAAGAAAGAAAGAAAGAAAGAAAGAAAGAAAGAATGAAAATGAATTAGTGGTGGGGCAGAGCAATGATGCTTGGTACAGCAAGTAGGGCGTTTGCCTTGCATGTGGCTGACCCAGGTTCAATTTCTGGCAACCCATATGGTCCCCTGAGCACCACCAGGAGTAATTCTTGAGTGCAGAGCCAGGAGTAACCCCTGAACATTTCCAGGTGTGACCCCCAAAAAAAATAAAGTAAGAATTAGTGGTTTTGAGAAAGGAAGAGGTAGAAGCTGATAAGTTACAAAGGGGGCCAGTTATGCAGGGAAGGGCAGAATTGGGCTTTTAGTTGATTGGGCTTTTAGTTAATTTTGACTACTTGCCGTAGTCAAACATATGTTGATTCCTGATGACACACCCTGACCCACAGTGTTACAGTGCCACAACACTGCCAAAAAAAAGACAGATTGTATACAGAATTTTAATCAGTGCTAATCTTACTATTATTAACTTCCCTGTCCTTTTTATCTTTCCTAAAGTAATAATAAAAATGTGCAGTTCTCAAGGTACATGAAAAATGATAGGCACAGTTATTCATTTTTATTATTATTTTTGCTTTTTTTTTTTTAGTCACACCCAGTGATAGTCAGGGGTTACCCCCTGGCTCTTTGCTCAGAAATTACTCCTGGCAGAGCTCAGGGGACCATATGGGATGCCGGGATGGAACCCAGGTTGGCCGTGTGTAAGGCAAACACCCTACCTGCTGTGCTATCTCTCCGCCCCAAGGCACAGTTATTGAAACCATACCTCCTTGGGACTGGAGAGGCGTAGAGTTGCTAGGTATGAATTAGAGAAAAGAGGAAGAAATAAATCCTCTAAAGATCCTCGTAGGGAAGAAGCAGTGGGGTTTTCATAAGAATTTGTCAAAGGAGTTTCAGATTATTGTTTCTGAAATATTTCTTGTCCTTAAAATTCGCATTTTAAGGAGGAATAACCTTTCACTTTGTATTCAGGGCAGTGTAAATTGCTGATATGTTTTAGTTGGTTTTTGTTTTAGGTTATCACTCTAAGTACAAGAATCTCTATATAGAGATTCTTATCAAGAATCTCTATATCAAGAATCTATATAGAGATTCTTATCAACTCTATATCGCTGGATATATATATGATTTTATCTAAATATATAGATAAAAGCAAATACATATACATGTGTATATATATGTATATATACATATATATGTATTTGCTTTTTTGGGTCACGCCCAACAATGCTCAGAAGTTACTCCTGGCTCTCCTCTCAGGAATTACTCCTGGAAATGCTTGGGGGACCATATGGGAAGCTGGGGATCAAACCTGGGCTGGCCACGCAAACACCCTCCCCTCTATGCTATCGCTCCAGCCCACTAAGTACAAGAGTCTCAGTCCAGTGCAATGCATGTGTAGGCAACTTCTCTTAAAATGGGCAGATTTGGGGTGGAGAGCCAGTACAGAAGGTAGGGCACTATCCATATGCAGCCGAGCGCAGTTCCATCCCTGGCACTGAGTATGGTCCCCAGCAGCGCCAGGAGTGATGCTGAGTGCAGAGTCAAGAGTAAACCCTGAGCTGGCTGTGGCTCAACACAAGCACAACGTGGACAGCCTTACCACGGATAAATGAGCATATTGTGCATACAGGAGATCCACAGACCAATCCTCTCCCGTGCCCACCACACATGCAGAAGAGTTGATACAAACTTTATTCATTTATTTATTTTAGTGAAGGAGATAGTTTTTATTTTAATGTTTTTGCATTTTGGGTCACACCCGGCAATGCTCAGGGGTTACTCCTGGCTATGCACTCAGGAATTACTCCTGGCGGTGCTCGGGAGACCATATGGGATGCCGGGATCGAACCTGGGCCGGCATGGGCAGGCCGCATGCAAGGCAAACACCCTACCTGCTGGGCTATCGCTCCGGCCCCTGAAGCAGATAGTTTTTATTGAACACAACTTACTTAGAGATAAAAAGGGAAAAGAAAACAGACGCCCTACTCGCTGTGCTGTTACTCCGGCCTCCTGTAAACTAAGCTCTTGCAGAAAATCCAGGACTTGTCAGCTAATCTGTTGACAAGTCAGCATCAGGATGCCACGCAAAGCCCTTCAGAATAGGGTGGAAAAACATAGGAGGAACACAAGAAAGTGGAGCCCTACCTAGGGAAACAGCTTCATAGATGTAAAACATTGTTGTCTTAGATTTACGGTAGTGAAGAGACTGAATAGCACAGATTCTAGCAGCAGCAGCGGAGCAACTTCTTGCCACAAGCCTACTGAGAAGGAACCATGTCCTGACTTTCTGATGATTCCAGATGAGCATGGACGCATCTTTTCCACAATGTCCGGTTACTGTCAGGCAAGGCTTCAGATATTATAGTCAGTTCCAGAAATTATCTAAGGGTTAAACTCAGTTACTGTCAGACAAGGCTTCGGATATTATAGTCAGTTCCAGAAATTATCTGAGGGTTTAAAGCTAAATACATATTTTAAGTCACTCAAATATAATGTAATACAAATGTAATTTGCTTGCATTCATCCTTGGATTTAGGTCCAAATGCCTAGTGATCTCTCCGTTGGTATTCACTAGCAGGGAAAATAGTTGTAGGTGTGCAGAGTCAAATGAACTATACTGTTTTGATTGTGTTAAGGTATGTGATTATTGGTGCTATTTTTTTGGTTTGTTTGTTTTGGGGCCACATCCACTGGGTGTTCACGTCCACTCCATTTTCTGCCCTTAGAGATCACGCCAGCAAAACTTGGAGACTATATGGGGTGACAGGGATTGAACTGAGATTGACTGTGTGCAAGGCAACCACCCTGCCCACTATCCAATCACTTCAGACCCTGTGACTCTGTTAGTGCTTTCTTTTTTATTTTGCTTTTTGGGGTCACACCCAGCAATGCTCAGGGGTTACTTCTGGCTCTGTACTCAGGAATTACTCCTGGTAGTACTTGAGGACCATATAGGATATCCAGGATCAAATCCGGGTTGGCCGCTTGCAAGGCAAATGCCTACTTGCTGTGCTATCGCTCCGGCCCCCAGTTAGTGCTATTTTTATACAATGAAGCAACAGCTTTGCTGGACAAGAAGAACATGTTGATAGTAAAGCATTTCAACTTCAAAAAATAATAAACCTAAAGGAAATGGATTTGATGGGATATAAAGACTTTCCTAAAAAGCACTTTATCCTGCATTATTTTTGAAGTCCCTGAAAATGTCTTTATACCCCTATGACTGTATAAAAGAGTGATCCCATTTTGCAAAAGGATTTACTCATTTTCCCCTGGAGTGACTATGTGAACCTAACTTAAAATTTTCTGCTGTGGCAAGTGGAAAGGATTTTGCCTTGTGTCTATAGTACACATTGCCAGGCTGGTGAGGACAGGTGACTTCCTTTAGGAAGGAATCGTTTTCTTGTTTGTCACACACACAACTGTGCTGCCCACCCCAAAGTAGAATCTTTGTGCTGACACGACCAGGCCCCCTATGCTGGCCTCAGAAGTCCCGGGGTGCAGACGGAGTCAGGACTCTCCTGTGGCTGCTTTGCCCTCCCAGCCATGCCCTTCCAGAAGAGCCAAGGACAAAGTGGGGTGCAAGCTGATATGCCCCTTCTCCCCACCCTCTTGACTCATTTGGCTGTTCCAGTTCATGTGGCTGCAGAGAGGCCCACGGGGACATCCTCTGAGACAGATAGTTGGCTTCACTGCCAGGTACATCGCCTCTTAAAAATAATTCCTCTCTGGGCCCAGCCAAAAAACGAAAGGAGAAGAAAGTTCACCAGCAGCGTGGAGAGGACATAGCTTTTCTCTGCTTAGAAATCTCTGGGCCAGCAAGCATGTTACTTATTCTTGAGGGGACCTGGAGTGATAGTACAGCATTTGCTTTCCACATGGCTGACCTGGGTTCCATCCCCGTCATCCCATATAGTCCCTGAGCTCTGCCAGGAGTAATTCCTGAGTGCAACACCTGGTGTAACCCCTGAGCACTACCAGGTGTAACCCAAAAAGCCAAAAACAAAACAAACTTAGTCTTGAGAGTTAGGAAAAATCTTGTGGAAGATAGTGATTGGGTTTGCCAAGGTGAAATCCTGAAATCTCCCGGCTCATTCGCCATCAGCTTCACCACGACTTTCTGTTTGTTATTTCAGCCTGGACTCAGTTTTTCTCTTCTTGTCTGGGGACGTTAACCTTTATTTTGTATTTCTCATAGTGAACTGGACTATCACGATGCCGTGGAACGTCAATGACCGGTGCCAGAAAATTTGTGACCAGTGGGACAGACTGGGGACGCTTACTCAGAAGAGGAGAGAGGCCTTGGAGGTGACTCTGGCGGCCACCTGTTGACATGGAATCTTTTCATGAGGCTCATTAATTCTCTAGTATTAGTTTTCTGTTTTCTTCCGTGACGTGGTTTATCGAGCACAGTGCCGAGGGGAAGGACACTTTTAAGGAGAACATACAGGGCGGGGTGGGTGGGGAGAGGGAAATGAAAAGTTGGTAGTTTTGCAATAGTATTTATACAGACAGGGGAGAAGCATTCTTTTGAATTGGGGGTGGAGTGGGGGGATCAACCCTGTTATAGAGATTTTGCAGTACTTTTTCAAAAGAATCAGCTGAGCTGTGATGGTATAGGAGATTGGGAAGAATTGAATAAGAGATGGCAAAGGGAACCGTGCCCACCCCAACCCCCAAGTAGGTACAAATCAGAATCTGGGTACATTTGGCCCGTAGCATAATGTGGCTCATGTTTAGCTGTAGCTAATTATTGTTCACCTTGTAAGACTCATACAAAGTGAAACAACAACCAGTTTCCTGGGTCTGATTGCACTTCTGTGGTTGTTATTGTTGTTGTTTTGGGGCCATACCTAGCAATGCTCAGGGGTTCATCCTGGCTCTGAACTCAGGAATTATTCCTGGCAGACTCGAGAGACCATATGGGATGCTGGAGATCAAACCCGGGTCAGCTTTATGCAAGGCAAGCACTTTTCCTGCTGTACTGTTTCTCTGAACCCTGATAATACTTTAAAAAAGAAACAAAAAACCTGGGGCCAGAGTGATAGTACACCTGGTAGGGCATTTGCCTTGAACATGGCTGACCGGGATTCAATCCCCAGCATCCCATATGGTCCCTGAGCACTGCCAAGCATAATTCTTGAGTGCAGAGCCAGGAGTAACCCCTGAGCATTGCCAGGTGTGATCCAAAACCAAACAGAATGAATGAACATAATATCCCATTTCCTGTTGCTAAATGGTATTTGTATGCCTACCTAAAGAAAGAAATACGGCAAAGTGACACAAATCTCGTGGTAGATTGGTAGGATACAAGCTTCACTTATTAGAGGCCCTGGGTTCCATCCCCGTCCATGCCGAAAACCAAAAGTCAAGAGAGGGAGGGACAGGATATGTAACAGACCACATAAGTATTTTAGAACAGGAGGAAAAGTGAATGCAAGTAGAGAAGACTCACAGACATGAAATGCCTCATAAAGCAAGTCAAGCATCAGCCTCTATGGCTCGAAGCCTTGAGCTGTCCTTATGTCCCGCAGAAAGGAGCTCCCTGGTCAGTCCTGAGTGAGGGTTAACTGTAACCAGTGCGACCTCAGGGAAGGGCTGTGTTGTCTCTGCACAGTGTTGAAGAAATGAGGGAGGGAAAAGCCCTGACTTTTCTGTTATCTAGCAGCATTAGGCTGCCAGCTCTTCTAATGCAGAAAGTACTGGGGCTGGAGCAATAGTCCAGTGGGTAGGGCATTTGCTTTGCACACGGCCCACCTGGGTTCGATTCCTGGCATCCTACATGATTCCCCGAGCACTGTCAGGAGTAATCCCTGAGTGCAGAGCCAGGAGGAACCCCTGAGCATTGCCGGGTGTGACCCAAAAAGGGAAAAAATAAAAAAGAAAGTGGAATGTTGTATTTACCCCCCAAATATCATATCTTAAGAGGAGTTCTAGTCTAACACTGTATTTCAGGAAACAGATATTTTTTCACAAGAGGGAAAACAAAGTGATGATAATGCTCTGTGAAAAACTATTAAAGTATCCAAGAACCTTTGAAAGAAAGAAAGGAAGGAAGAAAGGAAGGAAGGAAGGAAGGAGGGAGGAGGGAGGAGGGAGAGAGGGAGGGAGGGGGAAGGAGGGAGGGAGGGAGAAGGAAGGAAGGAAGGAAAGAAGGAAAGAAACAAAGAAGAAAGAAGGAAGGAAGGAAGGAAGGAAGGAAGGAAGGAAGGAAGGAAGGAAGGAAGGAAGGAAGGAAGGAAGGAAGGAAGGACGGACGGACGGACTGCAGTGTCCTCTGTGGAATCTGTTTTCAAGAAAAAGTTGAGCTGGCGAGATAGCACAGTGGGTAGGGCATTTGCCTTGCATGCCGCCAACCTGGGTTTGATTCTCGGCATCCCATATGGTCCCCTGAGGACCACCAGGCATAATTCCTGAGTGCAGAGCCAGGAGTAACCCCTGAGCATTGCTGGGTGTGACCCGAAAAGCAAAAATATAAAAAGTAAATAAATCATTAAAAAAAAAAGTTGCACATACTGGAGGACTCCAAATGCACGAACTGCTTTAAAGGAGACTACTCTGGATGCTGTTAAATCTTCATAGCACTCAGGAAGTGTCAGAAACCTGCAAGGCTTAGCTTTAATCCTGTGCTCCTCTGTAGGGATACACAAGCTAGAGATGACAGCTTTGTAAGGCACAGAACGCAGAGAATAGTTCCTTGTGCTAGTTTTACTGCTTACTTACCTAGGATAATACTTGCTTTAATTTAACTAATTTCCAGAGAACTGAGAAGTTGCTAGAAACCATCGATCAGCTTCACCTGGAGTTTGCCAAGAGAGCTGCCCCCTTCAACAACTGGATGGAGGGTGCCATGGAGGACCTGCAGGACATGTTTATCGTCCACAGTATTGAAGAAATCCAGGTAGCAGGACCCCAGCTCTGCACTTCCGTGGCACTAATTGGAATCTTCTTCGTTTAGAGTTTTCATTTGTTTCAGTTGTTTTGCTTTTAATAAGAAAAATGCAGAAAGCTAGACCTAAATGGTTGCTCAGAACTAATGAAAGCAAACATTTTTAAACTTTGCTTCTAACTTCTTTCTGTTTAGACACCAAGATGTACATAGTTGTTCACAATGGGTGTTTTCAGGTCTGTGATATTCCCACTTTCAACCCCACACCCCATTTCCCCTCCCAGGTTCCCTCCCAGACCCCAAACTGACTCTTTGTCTGATGATTTTTTTTTAATTTTATTTTTTCAGCACCAGAATTGACAATACTAAAAGCAGCAGGTTTCATGCATAACACACTCCAGCACCACACACCACAACGCACTGTGTCCACGTCCCCCTCCATGTCCCAGTGTCCAGCCCCCACCATCCCCCAGCTCCTTCCTCTCCCCTGCAGTGACACTCTTGCTACCAAAGACCATTTGAGTTTGTGTGTCCTGATCTCTGCCGCACACTGGCAGTGGTGTTGGGTCTAGTGTCTAGGTCTATACAGACACTTCACCTCTCCACCCAGACCTTTTTTTTCTACTTTTTTGGGTCACACCCGGCAGTGCTCAGGGGTTATTCCTGGCTCTGCACTCAGGAATCATTCCTGGTGGTGCTCGGAGGACCATATGGGATGCCGGGATGGAACCCAGGTCAGCTGCATGCAAGGCAAACGCTCTACCCACTGTGCTGTTGCTCCGGCCCCTCCATCACAGTCATTTGCCCCTGTATTATTGTATATATGCCCACCTCCTCTTGCTTCCCCACCTCCATTTCTATCCTTCCCAGGCATTTTCATTTTTGTAGTCAAAAGCAACTGATCACACACACACACACACACACACACACTATCATTATCACTCACTATCTTCCCCATTCATCATCTATTTGCTAGAGCGGGCACCAGTAATATCTCCATATGTCCTGTCTCATGCTAGTAGAACCCAAAGGCATCCGCTTGCTCCAGGAACATAGAGAGCCTCAAACCATTATATTAGGTGTCACGGGAATGACTTAATATAAATGTTACTGGCATTTGGCATATCAAATACTACACGAGCAGCATGCCAGGCTTGCCGTGGTGGGTGGCATAATGTTGTAGTCACCTCTAAATAAAGCATTTATTGATGAACCGCGCCGTGGCCGCGCGAGCCGGGCTGTGATAGTCTGGTCTGCTGGGTGGAGTTGTGACGAGAGGGAAGTCCAGATGTGGAAAATGGCGGCCCCCATGGAGTAGGGGAGGGTGGTCTGGCTTGTTGTGAGGCTCTGCTGGGGTGGCAGGCCAGGGCTAGAACCCACCATGCCTCCCCAGGCGCCTCACGAGCAGCTGGGCACAGGGAGAAAAAAGTAGCAGCTCTGCCCCATATCTGAGAGTCTCTGGTTCAGCCCCATGTCTGAGAGTCTCTGGTTCAGCATGCCTGGGCCGGATTGAAAAAAAAAAAACTGCTGCAGGGTGGCTGTCGATGATCCAGGCTGTGATAGTCTGGTCTGCTGGGTGGAGTTGTGATGAGAGGGAAGTCCGGATATGGAAAATGGCAGGCTCCATGGAGTAGGGAAGGGTGCTCTGGCTTGTTGTGAGGCTCTGCTGGGGTGGCAGGCCAGGGCTAGAACCCCACCATGCCTCCCGGGCGCCTCACGAGCAGCTGGGCACAGGGAGAGCAAGTAGCAGCTCTGCCCCATGTCTGAGAGTCTCTGGTTCAGCATACCTGGGACGGATTGAAAAAAAAAAAACTGCTGCATGGTGGCTGTCAATGATCCGGGCTGTGGTAGTCTGGTCTGCTGGGTGGAGTTGTGACGAGAGGGAAGTCCGGATGTGGGAATGGCGGGCCCCATGGAGTAGGGGAGACTCTCAGACATGGGGCAGAGCTGCTACTTGCTCTCCCTGTGCCCAGCTGCTCTTGAGGCGCCAGGGAGGCATGGCGGGTTCTAGCCCTGGCTTGCCACCCCAGCAGAGCCTCACAACAAGCCAGACCCCCCCCCCCACACACACACAATTTTTTAAATATTTTCCATCAATAGTCATCAGTTACTCTTCTATCCTTTTGCCATATTTGCAAAACTTAATTTTTATGCACCAGGTCGCTTTTCTGAAACATGGAGTATGTTTTTTCTTGCAAGATTCCTGCCGTTGTCAAGGCAGTAACGTGGTGCAAAAGGGACAGTTGACACTGAAACAAACACGGGAATAAAGTAGCATTGTTATCCGCTTGTGTCTCGGTTAGAGTTTGATCACTGCCCATGAGCAGTTCAAGGCCACTCTGCCGGAGGCGGACGGGAGCGGCAGTCCATCATGGCCATCCAGAACGAGGTGGAGAAGGTGATTCAGAGTTACGGCATCAGAATCAGCTCCAGCAACCCCTACAGCACCGCCACCATGGACGAGCTCCGATGAAGTGGGACAAGGTGGGCCACCGGAAGGTGGATCGATGGGGGATTCGGAAGCTAAGGTTGAGGGAATCTTTACAGAGCCTGGAGGGTGAGACTGCCGGCATCCCTTCCCCTGTCTCAGGGTCACCCCTCACCCCTCTGCACCTCAATACTCATCTCCTGCCCTTCCCTTCACCCCACATCTCTCTGCCATGGGTAATCTCAGTACTGTAGAATGGTTCTTCGAGTCTGTTGCTTTGGCATTTTATTATCCCTGCTCTGTCTCTTTCCATCCCACACACATGAGAGCTTATTCTGGTCATTCTGAAGCTGCCCCACTCTGGCTGACTCACTCAGTGGAATACTCTGCATGCTTTTGTCTTTCCTTATAGCTAAGTAATACTCCATTGTTTATGTTTTTATATATATATATATATAAATTTGTGTTATATATAATTCTAATATATATTTTATATATAATTCTTATATATTCTATATATAATTTATATATGTTATATATTTTATATATCACTTTTATCACTTGTCTTCCCGTTCATCATCAATTTGCTCGAGCGGGCACCAGTAACATCTCCATATGACCTGTCTTATGCTAGTAGAGCCCAAGGGCATCTGCTTGCTCCAGGAGCATAAAGAGCCTCAAACCATTCCATCAGGTCATGGGAATGAGGTCTATAATTGTTACTGGTCTTTGGCATATCAAATACGACACAGGTAGCTTGCCAGGCTCTGCCGTGTGGGTGGCATACTCTTGTAGTCATCTCTGATCTCTAGCATTTATTGATTTATTGATTGATTTATCACAAGCTGGGCTGTGATAGGCTCTTCCGCTGGGTGGAGTTCTGACGAGAGGGAAGTCTGGATGTGGAAAATGGCAGCCGTCATAGAGTGGGGGATTGTCTGGCTTCTTGCAAGGTTCTGCTGGGGTGATAGACCAGGGATAATACCTGCCATTCCTTCCAGGCGCCTCATGAGTGGCTGGGCACAGGGAGAGCCGGTAGCAGCTCTGCCCCATGTCTATGAGTCTCACAGACATGTTACTAAAATTACTTTTCTCATAGTTATTAAACTTTTAAAATTGGGATATGGTAATTTATGTGTATGCTTCACTACTAACTTTTTTTGTGTATGTGCGTGTTTTGGGTCACACCCAGTAATGCTCAGGAGTTACTTTTTGCTCTGCACTCAGGAATTACTCTTGGTGGTACTTGGCGAACCAGATGGGATGCTGGGGATCAAACCCAGTTTGGCTGCATGCAAGGCAAACACCCTCCTCACTAGACTATTGTTCCCTCCTCCCCACCTTTTTTTCCACTAATATTTTTAAAAGCATCATCCAGTCAGGAATGAGCCCTGGGTATGACCCCACAAAAACAAAAGCAGCATTTAACTTTAACTGATGTTGCTTTTAAAGTAAGTGTGATTATATATTTTGGGAGGTAAGCAAGTATCTTCTTTATGAGACTGTCTGAGATTTCTACTACTGTCCAGTCCCAGTGCTCCTGAGTACCACCTACATTCACTGTGAAAGGAAACATTCATTTTCCCTCATTAACTTTTCAAGTTCTCTGCACTCTGGGCTATTAACCGGGGACCAACAAAGCCCACCGCGACAGACTCACCCCCTGCAGCATGGCTGAGGGCCACCAGGGCTGGATTCTCCCTTTGGCTCCTGGAGTAGGGCTGTCCACTTCCCCAGGGCCTCCCCAGGCCTCTCCTGGTCTTCTCCTCCTCCCGTCCATCCTGACCACACCCCCTTTCAACTATGTTGTCCCCTCTTGGCTGGTCCTCTTGGCCCAGGGCTGGCCCCTAACCCATGTGACCCTTGACCTGACAGGTGAAGCAGCTAGTCCCCATCCGGGATCAGTCGCTGCAGGAGGAGCTGGCCCGCCAACACACCAATGAGCGCCTGCGACGCCAGTTTGCTGCCCAGGCCAACGCCGTCGGGCCCTGGATCCAGAACAAGATGGAGGTAGGTTGGTTGGTGCCCTTGGGAGAGAGTTTGGAAGCCTCGAAATTAGTCCCTGGGTTAACTCAGCCTCGGCACCTTCTGTGGCCTCTGTCACCCTCTCACGGAGGAGAGCCGTGCGTGTGTCACTCCCGGCTCCCTGTACGTCTCCTGGGCTTCTGTAGCCTGAATGCACTTACAGGCAACTCTGTGTGTGTGTTTGTGTGTGTGCTTGTGTGTGCGCAGTGTGTGTGTGTGTGTATTGTGGGAGGAGCACTAAAGGCAGCCAGATCTTGGTTCATTTTCCCCCCCCTTTCTCTACATCAGAGTTTTCCCATATTTGGTCTATAGCTTCCCTTTTCACTTGTCACTAAATCTCTCCATGTCCCCCACCTTCCCGAAATGTGCCTTCTTTAGGCAGTTGAGCAGAAAGTGCCCCCTAATTGTACTTGAGGCTATGGCCTCCCCCCCACCGATTGTTGTGGCACCCCAAGAGTGCAGCATCTGCCCCTTTGGGAGATACTGGAGACACTTGAACTTGCTCGTTCTGCTGTGCTGTTTCCGGTTCCTGCTTTTCCTGAGAAAATCCATTCCCTGAGCTGCTGGCTCTGCCAACGTGGGGTCTGAGGCAGAGTGGGAGTGACAGCTCCTCCGACTCCCGCCCAGCCATTCACCTTGTGCATTCCTGTCCTTGCCTCCGTTAGGAGATTGCCCAAGCTCCATCCAGATCACAGGAGCCCTGGAAGACCAGATGAATCAGCTGAAGCAATATGAGCACAACATCATTAACTACAAGAACAACATCGACAAGCTGGAAGGCGACCATCAGCTCATCCAGGAGGCGCTGGTCTTTGACAACAAGCACACCAACTACACCATGGAGGTAGGGCCGCTGGGCAGGCCTGTGCTCTTGTTATTTCTGATTGGGGCCATTTCACCTTCTCAGGGATTGTTTTTCCCACCCATGTCTCTGTTGGGGAAGTTCGGCTCTGAGCTTTCCAGTCACGAAGCCTGTAGGAAAAGGCTTTTTGTGACCCTACCAGGGCTTGATCATTCTCTGTATTCTTCACATTGGCACTGGATTCTCAGCACCTCTTTACACCACAGATTGGGCTGCTATTTCCCTACCAGTTTGGTCCAGTTTGCTCTCCCTGGGAGCCAATGTATATAACTTGGCTTCCAAGTTATATACTTGGGAGCCCATCCCGCTACTTGGCACATGGAGAGTTGCCTTAGGAGAAATAGATCTGTTGTGGATATACTTTATCTGCCTTGTTCATTTGTCACAATTAAAAGTCTGTTTGCACGTCTGGGCAACTAGTACATCTCGTAAAGGAAGAAAAGTAGAGGAGAAGTCTCCTGCTATGAATACGAAAAAGGCCTAATTGATGTGCTACAAAGGTAGAGCTAATCATCCCTTTTCTCTTGTTAGCACATTCGCGTTGGATGGGAATTACTGCTGACAACCATCGCCAGAACCATCAATGAAGTGGAGACCCAGATCCTGACCAGAGACGCAAAGGGCATCACCCAAGAGCAGATGAATGAGTTCAGGGCCTCCTTCAATCACTTTGACAGGGTACCTCACTCCTTCTGCTTACAGACTGAGGACATTTTTATAAAGTGTATTGAGGGTTTGGGGAGATGGGTCAGCAGCTAAGAGGTATGCTTTTCATGAAACTGACTCTGGTTTGATCCCTGGCACTGCCTGGTCCCTTGATTACTTTTAGGAGTGACCTCTGCACACTGAAGCAGGAGGAGCCGCTGAGCTCCACCAACTGTGGCTCCCATGGAGAGTTATCTCCATGGATGTGAAATAACTTAGAGGGCTGGAGCACAGATTTCTGCATGCTGGAATCCTCGGTTCAGTTCCTGGCAATGCATAGTCCTCCAAGTACCACCAGGAGTTACACCCAAGTACCATGCTAGGAATAGCCCTGAGCACTCCCAAGTGTGACCCAAATAAACCAAAATCAAATATAAAATAAAGGTAAACTGTACTATCAATAACATGCAGACTAGTAGCTGAAGATGGTAGTGCCCCTGCAAAAATTGCAGGGAAACAAGATGGTTTAATACTAGAGGAAGGGAGCTAACCCAGAACGCACTGCTGAACTCTGATGCTGCTTGAGAGACGCTGAGTTTGCATGTGGGCTGTGCAGACAGTTGAATGCAGGCCTTTGAAGTTGATATACCAGGAAGATTATCCAAGGAGAAGAATGGTGGTGTTCGTGCTGTCCGTCATCTTTTAAATACTAAAATGGTGGACTCTGGTGTAATTTTTCTCAGTGGATTATTTTAGGTAAAACACCTGTAAAAATTTATCTATTTTTTTTCGCCTTTTTGGGGGTCATACCCAGTGATGCTCAAGGGTTACTCCTGGCTCTGCACTCAGGAATTACTCCTGCAGTGCTTGGGGACCAGGTGGGATGTCGGGGATCAAACCCAAGTTGGCTGCTTGCAAGGCAAATGCTCTACCTGCTGTATTATCGCTCTGGCCCCTTAATTCATTCTTCTAATGTTCAATTGTTTTAAGTTAATTTTTAAATTAGCAAAAAAATTGTGATATTTTAAGGAATGGACAACTAACAAAATGGTGATCATTTTTAGAGTAACATTATATGAAAAATTTCATTCTCAGCACCACATGGTTACTGGACATCACCTCCAAGAAGTACCCCAGGAGTAATCTCTGAGCACTGTAGTGTATGGCCCCAAATTAAAAAAAGGAATCTGGGGGCCAGAGTGATAGCACAACAGGTAGGGTGTTTGCCTTGCATGCAGTCGACCCGGTTCGATTCTCAACATCCCATATGGTCCCCCCGAGCACCGCCAGAAGTAATTCCTGAACGAAGAGCCAGGAGTAACCCCTGAGCATCACTGGGTGTGGCCCAAAGAACAAAAAATAAAATAAAGTAAAATAAATAAAAATTTTAAAAAAAGGATCTGGTTGCTGGAGGAATAGCACAGTGACTAAGGCATTTGCCTTATACATGGCCAGCCCAGGTTCAATCCTTGGCATCCCATATGGCCCCCCGAGCACTACCAGGAGTAATTCCTAGTGCAGAGCCAGGAGTAACCCCTGAGCATCGCTGGATGAGACCCAAAAAGAGAAAAACAAATCTGGGGCTGGTTTGATCCTTGGCATCCCGTAAGGTCCCCTGTACAGGTACCTTATGAGTAATGAGCAGAGTCAGGAGTTACCCCTGAGCATTGCCAGGTATGTTCCTAAAACAAATTCAGAAAATCACAACAACAAAAAATGTATCCTGGGACTGGAGCAATAGTACAGCAGGTAAGGTGCTTACCATTCCTGAGTGCAGAGCTAGGAGGAACCCCTGAACATCACTGGGTGTGGCCAAAGCCCGACACATCTATGTACCATATAGAGATACTTGCTCCACAGCTGCCTTCTAGAACTGTGGGGAAGATCTTCATCCCAGCTTCTTCCCAGCATGGCACCTCCGGACGCCAGCTTTCAGGAGGCTTTGGGCGTCTCTCCTCACCCGGCCTTTGCTCAGCCACAGAAGCTGCTAGTCCACTTGAGTCTTTGTGCTCCCTGTTCTGTGGAGCCTGTCTGTGGATTTTTTTTGGGAGGGGTCACACCCAGCAATGCTCAGGGGTTACTTCTGGCTCTGCACTCAGGAATTACTCCTGGCAGTGCTCAGGGACCATATGGGATGATGGGAATCGAACCAGGGTCAGCTGCGTGCAAGGCAAATGCCCTACCTGCTGGACTATCACTCCGGCCCCTGTCTGTATTCTTGGGATGGCAGAAAGCTTGGAGGAAGGTTGTGGGGTAACTCCGCCAGTTGTCTGGATTCTAGGAGCGCTCACACCTGGGAGGGCTGTGTAGGCCCAGGGAAAAGTCCTCCAGTCTCAGAACACTTCCGGTATATTCTGTCATCCCTGAGTGGCTGTGGTTGGATCCTGGAGAATTCATTTTCCATCGTACTAGATCTTTTTTTTTTGGTTTGTTTTTGGCTGCTTTATGTGGTCTCCATTCATTTCAGTATTTTTCTCCATTTGCTCTTTAAGAAATGATTTTGTCACAGTCCCTGGTTGGCTCCAGGTGTCCCTTCTCTTTCTGGGTTTCATTCACTGCTCAAACAGAGTCAAGTTGCTCATCTTGCCTGTTTCTCAGACTCTCTGTTCTTTGTGTTTATCGGCAGAGGAAGAACGGCCTGATGGATCATGAGGATTTCAGAGCCTGCTTGATTTCCATGGGTTACGATTTGGAAGACAAAACGAAATGTTTCTAAGATCTGCTATGCTGTTGAATGAGGGTTTATCTGATAGGTGATAACTGGTTTCCAGCACAGTGGCACATTGAAACTGCTTCTTTCTCACTCTGTAGGATAATGGGAGTTTTTTGCAGGTTCATCAGCTATTGTATAAAAGTAAGTTCAGACCCAGAGTATATAATTTTATTCAGTTATTGGTCAGAGTTTCTTTCTAGTGAAAGAAGAAAACAAAAGCTTTTCTTAGAACTTTCTAATAACTTTACTGATCTGTCATTCAGATATCATACCATTTCCCCTGTAAAGTGTACATCTCTTGGGGCCAGAGAGATAGTACAGTGGTTAAGGCAACCTGAGCATTTCAGGGTATGACCCAAAAAGTCAAAAAAAAGTGTATATTTTGGGGCTACAGTGATTGTACAGGGGTAGAGTGCTTGCTTTGCATGTGGTCAGCCAGAATTTGATCCTCAGCATCCCCTGTGGTCCCTGTGGTCCCCAAGCCCTGCTAGAACTGGATTCCTGAGCACAGAGCCAGGAGTAAGCCTTGAACATGACCGGGTATGCTCCCCTTTTAACAATTAAACCAATCGCATATATCTTTAGTCAGATCCCCAGCACCCTGTATGGTGCACTGAGCATCTCCAGGAGTGATCCCTGAGTGCAGAGCGAGGAGTAACCTCTAAGTACCACGGGGTGTGGCCTAAAAATAAAAACAATTTTTTAAAAAAAGTGTATTTCTCAACTACTTTTAATATCCTGAAGATTTTTTTTTAAAATGGGGGCCAGAGCGACAGCACAGCGGGTAGAGCATTTGCCTTGCACACGCCGACCCTGGGTTTGAGTCCCCAGCATCCCATATCGTCCCCCTGAGCACTGCCGGGAGTAAATCCTGAGTATAGAGCTGGGACTAACCCCTGAGCATGGCCAGGTGTGACCCCCCAAAAAAAATATTTTAAAAAAATGGTTGTTCAAGGGCCGGAGCGATAGCCCAGTGGGTAGGGAGTTTGCCTTGCATGTGGCTGGCCTGTGCCGGCCCGGGTTCGATCCCCAGCATCCCATATGGTCCCCCGAGCACCGCCAGGAGTAATTCCTGAGTGCAGAGCCAGGAGAAACCCCCTGAGCATTGCCGGGTGTGACCCCAAAAAAAATTAAAAATGGTTGTTCAAGTGGTAGAGCACTAATCATGTGTGATGCCCTGAGTGGAAGCCTGGATATGGCCGCTATAAGTGATGTTTAGGGAGCAGAGGTCGTACAGGGATTAAGGTGTTTGCTTTGAATGTTGCACTGTTTGATCCCAGGGAGTAGCTGTGCCCTGCACCACCAGAGGTCACTCCTGAGCAGAGCCAGAGCTATCCCTAGAGTAGTGCCAAATGCATACCTCCCTCTAAACCACTCCCCCACCCATTTATTAGAAACCTTTTCTTCTCTGTCTTACCTAACCTCTGACTCCCACGCGCTTGTGGCAATTTCCACTTTTGATAAGATCACAACATGTGTGAATAAATGTCAAAAGGTCTGATACCAACATAGAACTGAGCATTAAATACAGACAAAAAATGCAAATGATGGCTTCTAAGTGTATGTAGTGCAACCCACAATGTGTAGGAGAAGGAGGAGAGAGAGAGGGAGAGAGAGAGGAGATAAAGAACCTGCCATTTAGGCAGGACGGGGGAGGGGGAGGGAATTGGGGGACATGGGTGGTGGGTGATGGGCACTGGTGGACGGGCGGGGTGCTGGAACACTGTGTGACCGAAACCTCCAAGCGTGAACAACGCTGTAATTGTATATCTCACGGTGGTATAATAAAATGTTAAAAAAACTTTTTCTTCAAGATAAAAAGTTCTTACAATTTGGCTAAGAACCCCTTTTATTTCCCAGTGGGCTACGATAACACCAGTATACCTTCACTTCTGCTCTTAGCCTGTTTATATGTATTTGAACATGAGTTACTATGATTTTCCTCAAATCAACAAAATAAAAACCATAAGGGCATCTTCTGACCTGATCCTAAATACTACTCTTCTCATTTTATAGTCTGAGGAACATCCCAATTCTCTTTGAAAGACGCATCCATAATTTTGGTGTTGTGGCTGAAGCAATAGCACAGCGAGTAGGGTGCCTACCTTGCGTGTAGCTGACTTGGATTCACTCCCCGGCATCCCATATGGTTCCCCGAGCCCTGTCAGGAATGATCCCTGAGCACAGAGCCCAGCCGGAGTTGGCCCTGAGTACTTCCTGGTAGTCCCCAAAACAAAAGTAATTTTTTTAAATGTAGGGGCCGGAGCGATAGCCCAGCGGTAGGGTGTTTGCCTTGCAGGCGGCTGGCCTGTGCCAGCCCAGGTTTGATCCCCGGCATCCCATAGGGTCCCCTGAGCACCGCCAGGAGTAATTCCTGAGTGCAGAGCCAGGAGTAACCCCTAAGCATTGCCGGGTGTGACCCAAAAAGCAAAAAAAAAAAAAAAAATGTAAATCCTGAGACCAAACAGATCACAAAGAGGAAGAAGCTCTGGCATTTGTGAGCTTTCTGCTCAACACTACAGCAAATTTATGATGGCAGGGGGCTGAGAATGTAGTTCTGTGCTAGAGCACTTGCCTTGCATGTGGACGACTCCGGGTTCAATCTTTCAGCGCTGCAAAGTAAAATACATTTCAAGGCAATAAACTCTAGTTCCCTTAAGAGGAGTCGATTTCAAAGACTGCAGGAAAATGCAGGGGAAGTGTAAGTCTTCAGGGAAAGTGCTTATATGCCATTATAGAAAAGAAGGAAAGGGCAGTGCTGAGGGTCATCGATATATGTGGTGAAATAAGGCTCTTTGTCACCTGGCTTCAGGGTGAAGCCGAGTTTGCCCGCATCATGACCCTGGTGGACCCCAACGGACAGGGCACAGTCACCTTCCAGTCCTTCATCGACTTCATGACTAGAGAGACGGCGGACACAGACACGGCCGAGCAGGTCATCGCCTCCTTCCGGATCCTGGCATCCGATAAGGTCTGTGTTGACTGTACTGATGGCTTGTTCTCTGTCCTTATGGTATTCTAATGCAAAGAAAATGCACTGCAAGCACAGAAACTCAGTTTGCTCCTGGAGCCTTTTCTACCATGATTATTAAAAGCAGCACCTGAAGGGGCCCGAGCGATAGAACAGCAGGGAAGGCGTTTGTGAACAACCCAGGTTCGATCCCCGGCATCCCATATGGTCCCCCTGAGCACCACCAGGACTAATTCCTGTGTGCAGCGACCCCAGCATCACCAGGTGTGGCCCCCAAAAAAATAAAAAACAAAAAAGCAGCACCTGGGAGGCTGGAGCCATAGTGTGGCAGGTAGAACCCTGGCCTGGCACACAGTCGATCCAGGTACAATCCCCAGCACCGCTTTTGGTCCCCTGAGCTCTGAAGGAGTGATCCTTGGGGCTGGAGTGATAGCATAGTGGGTAGGGCGTTTGCCTTGTATGCGGCCGACCCAGGTTTGTCCCAGCATCCCATATGGTCTCCCGAGCACCACCAGGAGTAAATCCTGGGTGCAAAGCCAGGTGTAACCCCTGAGCATTGCCGGGTGTGTCCCAAAGAATATAAAATAATAATAATAATAATAATAATAATAATAAAGAGAAGGAGCGATCCCTATACATACACAGTGCCAGGAGCAAGCCTGAGCACTGTTGGGGGTGGTCAGATAGATAGATAGATAGATAGATAGATAGATAGATAGATAGATAGATAGATAGATAGATAGATAGATAGATAGATAGATAGATAGATAGATAGATAGATAGATAGATAGATAGATAGATAGATAGATAGATAGATAGATAGATAGATAGATAGATAGATAGATAGATAGATAGATTAAGATAGAATTAAAAGCAGGCACATAGGACATAAAATTAGTACCAGCAGGTAAGGTACTCACCTTGCATGCAGCCGACCCAGGTTCAAGCCTCAGCACCCCACCTGGTTCCTCAGACACCGCCAGGAGTGATTCCCTAAGCACAGAACCAGGAGTTAGCCCTGAGCCCGTGTGGGCCTGAAAATGAAACAAAGAGTAGCACATCCACATAACCAAAGTGCACCCAGAACAGAAGAAACAGATGCTCAATTTATTTTTGCCACTTGTGCTTGGGCCTGACAGGGAGTTTTACAGAAAGAACCCCAGCTGTATATTTTGTCAACTTTCCATTTGTTGGCTTGTTATTTGTTTCATACGTGCAGCTTCAGCTGAATTTGATATTCTGGGTCAGTAGATATTACTCAGAAATAAAGAAACCAGAGAACCCAGAGGACTAAATGCAGCCTTTACAGGAGGCCTCACTTCCACCCCTGGTAACATCCGTAGGTGTCACTCCCTAGCACCATGCCAGGAGTAACCACTGGGTATGATGACCTCAAAACCAAAACCAGGGGCTGGAGCGATAGTCCAGCGGGTAGGGCGTTTGCCTTGCACGCGGCCAGCCTGTGCCAGCCCAGGTTTGATCCCCGGCATCCCATATGGTCCCCTGAGCACCGCCAGGAGTGATTCCTGAGTGCAGAGTCAGGAGTAACCCCTGAGCATTGCCGGGTGTGACCCAAAAAAAAAAACAAAACCAAACTATAAGCAGAAAGAAATTGCAGTCCTATGTTATAGCACTAGAACCCTTTCAAGATCTGTAATCTTGGCCTTGAGCCCAGACACCGAAAGTTAATAGAACCATTCATTGCTTTACAATTGGCAAGTGTTTCAATCCATATACCATAGGAATTAGGTAGGAGTTTTAATTGCAAGTGTGGGCGTTTTTAATTATGTTCCCCAAACAAGTTTTAAAAACTCAGTGTATATAAATTCTGTTTGGACCATGACTCTTATTTGGGGAGATGTGGGTTTTTGGGTCAAACCCAGCGATGCTCAGGGGTTACTCCCTGTCTCTAGGTTGAGCAGAAAAGGAGGTTAAAATGCTAAAATAGATCAATACAGATAGGTTTACTACCTTAAAATATCAAATAAGTGACTGGAGCGATAGTATAGTGGCTAAGCACTTATTTTATTTGCATTTTCCTTGCATGGGGCCAACTCAGGTTCGATCCCAGAGATCTCATATGGTACCAAAAGTATTACCATGAGTAATTCCTGAGTGCAGAGCCAGGAATAACCCCTGATCATTGCTGGATTGACCCAAAAAGCAAAAAAAAAAAAATCTATCTATCTACTATCTGTCTTCTATCTATCTAATATCTATCTATCTATCTATCTATCTATCTATCTATCTATCTATCTATCTATCTATCTATCTATCTATCAATAGACAGACAGACAGACAGATAGATGAAGATAGATGATGGATGGATGGATGTATGGATGGATGGATAGATGGATGGGTGGGTGGGTGGGTAGGTGGGTGGGAGGGTGGGTAGGTGGATGGATGGATGGATGGATGGGTGGGTGGGTGGGTGGGTGGTTGGATGGATGGATGGATAGATGGGTGGGTGGGTGGATGGATGGATGGATGGGTAGGTGGGTGGGTGGGTGGGAGGGTGGGTAGGTGGATGGATGGATGGATGGATGGGTGAGTGGATGGATGGATGGATGGATGGATGGGTGGGTGGGTGGATGGATGGGTGGTGGTGGATGGATGGATGGATGGTGGATGGATGGATGGATGGATGGATGGATGGATGGATGGATGGATGGATGGATGGATGGATGGATGGATGGATGGATGGATGGGCAGATAGGTAAGTAGATAGATAGGTAGATAGCTAGAGGGCTGGAAGATAGTATAGCAGATAAGGTGCTTGCCTTACATGTGCCCCCCTGGGTTCACCCCCAGCATCCCCTGTGTCCCGTGAGCACCACCAGGAGGAATTTCTGAGTGCAGAGCCAAGAGGAATCCCTCAATACCTTCGGTGTGGTTCATTTCCCCACCATGCATTATGGGGAAGTAACACTGCTTATGTTCCTCCTGTTTCCTGCCATCAGTTTTGCAAATGTTTTCATGTTTTGCAGCCATACATCCTGGCAGAGGAGCTGCGTCGAGAGTTGCCCCCAGACCAGGCCCAGTACTGCATCAAGAGGATGCCCGCTTACTCGGCCCGGGAGGCGTGCCCGGGCTCTGGATTACACCGCCTTCTCCTCTGCGCTCTACGGGGAGAGTGATCTGTGAGGCCCGGCTTCTGTACCGCTGATCCCATCAGAACGCAATAAAAGCTCGAGTCGCGCTTTTGATTTCTTGACAAGCTTTGACAAGCTTTATTCAGTTAAAAGAGAGAGAGAGAGAAAGAGAAAATAAAAAAATACATATATTCGCAGCTCAGTAAATGCCAGCAATGTAACCTGGCTGAAGTTCAGTTTCTACAGTTATGTGGCAGTGTGCATCGATAGTTTCTTCTGAATTTTTAGCAGATTGTGATGGAATGTCAGGTTGTTTCTTTGCTAAAACTGAACAGATTACTTCAGTAATATAGAATTAGGAGTATCTCGGGGCAGAAGGAGACATTTTAAGTGGGAAATTTCAGAGGTACAGAAGATTTAAGTCTGGGAAGAAAAGTGGCTACTTTGCTAAATGTTTGAAATGTTTGCTATTTTAAAAAATATTCTTCATAGCTAATATGCTTAAGTGACTCTCCCTAGGGGGCTACATTTAGAGATATTAATATTTTGCTTTCTTGACTATCCAAAGATTAGCTATATTTAGTATAAACGGTATTATACTTTCTTTCATTGAATTTAATAGTGTGAGATGACACTTCCAGGGAATAAAACCAAACTGCCCAAAAGGTATTTAAAATTTTAAAAAGTGAGATTCCAGTCAGCTCTTTATTATTTGGACTGCATAATCCAATGAGTAGTCAATGCCTTATTTCTCCTCCAGAGTAGTGACCTCAGGAAACAGAAAGTCAGTGTCATTGCCAGAGCCGATGGTAGAGTCACAAGGTAAAGTGAGTTTTTTAATGGTTATTTATTGATTCCAGGTTTTCTGCTTTTTTTTTTGTAGAGCTTGTTGGGATAGCTTCTCAGGCGTTGACTGTATATGGTCTGTTTGTATGAGAACAGGTATCTGTAGTAATAGTTTATAGCAAATCAGAGAACCAAAGCCCCCTGTAGCTCTCTAGGGCAGAACTTCTTCACACTTTCAGTTTGATGGTATGGTAAGGATGAATCACCCCTCTCCCCAACAACAACAACAATAGTAGAGGTAAGTTCATCCATTGCAGAGCCTTTCATATCTTTTGGTGTACTCTTCTTTGGTCTAGAAAGCATCGCTAGAGCTTTTAGTGAGCATTCGGCATGACCTGTGCCCAGTGCTGTGATTGAATGGTCCATTGTGGTGAGCTCGGAGTCTGACTCTGTCCGCATCTGAAGTCCCATAGACACTCTATGGGCTCCCAACATTGTTTTCGCCACTTCGGTGTTCGTTCAGTTTTCTGCTGATGCTTACCCGGTTATTACACCCCACTCTGTTTCTCATCTTGTTGACAGCTTGTAGAAAATAAAGCAGGAATTCTTTTTATATCTGAGTTCTAAATAATCAGGAAATGAATTATAAACAAACAAAAACAGTTGCAAATAGCAATTCAAGTGTTACTAAAGCAGTTATGTGTCTATTACCAAAACTCATCGCGTCAGTTTTAGAGATTTCCACCAACTGCTAGAAATTTGATATTTTCCTTTTTATAATTATCTGATAGCTTAAGATGTTGACCAGACTGACTCATTTAAAACCTTCGAGCTTTATAAATTTTATTTCATTTACTTCATTTTATTGAGTGTCATTTGCAAATTCCTGAAATGTCTGAGTACTTGAGTTTAATGCTGAATGCTTTTGGGATGGTGATTAGGTGAATTCTGACTCCTTATTTTATTTCAAGCAGGTGCTATATTCCAGCCATATACATTAAGGCAAATCTGGGAAGTTGTTCTGCCTTTGAGGGATTTGTGGTATTTTATGATGGGAATAGGTAGTTTATCTACCTAACATTTTAATATCTTTACAAATGGATCTATACTGTCTGCTAATAAATGAAGTAAACTCTGAAAACACTTAATAAACACATTTATACTCTCATTTCAGAAGTTATTTTTATTTCTGAAGCTGAATTATCCATTAAACTTAATTTGTAAAAAGAAAAAGACTGCTGTTTTTTTTTCTTACAAAGAGTAACTGATTTGTTAATCTGTTCATCTCAAACTTCCTCAATTAAAATTCCCGTCATATATTAAAGCTTTCATTGGCTTAATATCTGCCTTCCTTAAAGACATTCAGTCTTATTTGTTGGGAAAGAAGGAATTTGAGATGAGGAATTGAGGTGGAATCAATAAAAGGTGAATGGTAAATGTTTTAGGCAGTCAATGAGGTAAGAGTGAAATATTACCTCGTAGATCACCTCAGAATCCCTGGTAAGTGTTTTAAAATGTGTGCAGCTCTTCCTACCATCTTGGGTTCTCATGGAGGCCTGGACTAATTAAATGACAGAAATGGACAGAAGGCTGTGGTCCAAAGCCATTTTTGCTGGCTATAAGCGGCATCCCCAGAGTCAGAAGGAACACACAGCACTTCTTAAAAGAAGGTGTTTATGCTGAGCATAAAACTGAATTCTGGGGCTGGAGCCATAGCACAGCAGGTAGGGCATTTGCCTTACACACAGCCGACCCAGGTCTGATCCCCGCATCCTATATGGTCCCCTGAGCTCTGCCAGGAGCAATTCCTGAGCAAAGAACCTGGAGTAACCCCTGAGCATTGCCGAGAAAGAAAAAAATACTGAATTCTGGCTGGGCAAAAGATGTGTAGATAGATAGATAGATAGATAGATAGATAGATAGATAGATAGATAGATAGATAGATAGATAGATAGATAGATAGATAGATAGATAGATAGATAGATAGATAGATAGATAGATAGATAGATAGATAGACAGATAGATAGATAGACAGACAGACAGAGAGATAGATAGATACAGAGCAAGGAACACTGCAGTGACATCTAGTGGCAACCCTAACAAAACCAGAGTGACCGGGCGGGGCAAGTCATGGACCATGGAAAGAATTGCTGGTCAAGCCAGATTCCAAAACAATCTTCCGGCTAAGGCAATGAGTCACAGAATCCATGCGATGAGGGTACATCCTTAAGGATTTAAACTTACTGAAAAGTAAATAGAGGGCCGGAGCAATAGCACAGCGGGTAGGGCGTTTGCCTTGCATGCTGCCAACCTGGGTTCCATCCCTGGCACCCCATATGGTTCCCTGAGCATTACCAGGAGTAATTCCTGGATGCAGAGCCAAGAATAACCCCTGAGCATTGCTGGGTGTGACCAAAAAAGCAAAAAAAAAACCCCACAAATCTAACCATGGAGTCACTAAATGTATAGACTTGATGGACACAAGAAATCAACTAGCTCTCCTTGGGTCAGGTGGTGGGGTGGCGCCCAGGTACAGGGCCCAGTACGGATAGGCCACGGAAGGCCAGGCAGGGACAGATACAGATATGGGCCACGCCAGAGGCCCAGGTTACAGTAGGGCTTGGATGCCCAGGATAGCTCAGGATCAGGCAGGGCACAGATGCCCTGGTAGAGGGCAAGGTACTGAGCACAGGAGTCTCACCCATGTGTACAGGTTAGAGGCTGGAGACTAGGAAAGCCAGAACAGGACAACAGGGATTGCTGGGGTAAAGTTGGAAGGACCAGTGGCAGGCACGGAGAGCAGCACAGAAACA
The DNA here is from genome assembly GCA_021461705.1 of Cryptotis parvus. NCBI lineage: Eukaryota > Metazoa > Chordata > Mammalia > Eulipotyphla > Soricidae > Cryptotis > Cryptotis parvus. The sequence continues at coordinate 1,648 of JAJIBD010009883.1, read as the reverse complement.
GGACCGGCAATGGTTGTGGGATGTGAGTAGACTGCATGGGACAGGACCAGGAATCGCTCACGGGTAAAAGAGAGGGTAGACATTTGGGAAGGGACCTGGAATCATTAAACTAACTTTCAACCCTCTGAGTTTTGTATGTAATTCATTCAAACAATCCTCAAGAACCCATTAGCACAGGAGAATTCACTTTTGCATTAACAATAGTACAGCAGGTAGGGCATTTGCCTTGCATATGGCCAACTGAGTTCGATCCCTGGTATCCCATACAGTCCCCAGAGAACCACCAGGACTAATTCCTGACTGTAGAGCCAAGAATAACCCCTGAGCATTCCCAGGTGTGACTCCAAAAGCAAACAAATTAACCAAAATAAACTACTAAAGAAACAAAATGAGAATATTGCTATACATTTCATTATTCTAAATAATGAAAGAGAATACCGCAAGTCATTTACACTAACAAATTAGATAACCAGATAAAACAAACATTCCTGGAAGCATATATTCTATTTAACTAAAACATGAATAAAATTCTAAATAGTCTTTATTGGAGGGTCACATCCAGCAATGCTCAAGGGTTACTCCTGGCTCTGCACTCAGGAATTACTCGGTGGTGCTCAGGGGACCATATGGGATAGTGGGGATCAGACCCAGGTCCACCGTGGTACAAGGCAAACTCCCTCCCCTGCTGTGCTATCTCCCGGCCCCAACTCTAAATAGTCTTATAACTAGTGAGAAGAATGAATCAAAATGAAAATCCTCCCAACAAAGAAAAGTACAAAATCAGATGGCTTCATAGATGGATACTACTGAACATTTAAGGAAGAATTAACCAGGATTCAAACTCTTCCGAAAAATTGCGGAGGAAAGACTTTCTAAGTCATTCTGTTAAGTTAGCATTACCCTGATACCAAAACCAGATTTTTATAAAACTATAAAACAATATGTCATATATTTAATATAAAAATTCTTAGCAAATATGAGGCGCCTGGGAGGGATGGCAGGTTCTAGCCCTGGCCCGCCACCCCAGCAGAGCCTCACAACAAGCCAGACGACCCCCCACTTCATGAGGGCCTCCATTTTCCACATCTGGACTTCCCCGTTGTCAGCACTCCACCCAGCAGACCAGTGGCCGCGCGGTTCATCAATAAATGCTGGATTTTGAGATGACTACAAGAGTATGCTACCCGCACGGCAGAGCCTGGCAAGCTACCCGTGTCGTATTTGATATGCCAGATACCAATAACAATTATAGACCTCATTCCCAGGACCTGATGGAATGGTTTGAGGCTCTTTATGTTCCTGGAGCAAGCAGGTGCCCTTGGGCTCTACTTGCATGAGACAGGTCATACGGAGATGTTACTGGTGCCCGCTCGAGCAAATCGATGATGAACGGGAAGACAGTGATACAGTGATACAGTGATTCTTAGCAAATACTGCTGGTCTAAATTTGGAATTTATTCAAATATTTGCTCATTATAACCGAGTGGAATTTGTTCCTGAAAAGCAAAATCAATTCATATAATTGTGAAATTTGTTCCTGAAAAGCAAAATCAATACACCATATTAAGAGAATGAGGAAATAAAATTAGGATCATCTGAATCAGTGCAAAATGAATATGATAATATTCAACCATGTGTGATAAAACTT
>JAJIBD010009882.1:0-29716 GCA_021461705.1 Cryptotis parvus | reverse complement strand
CTCTCCTCCTCCTTTTTTTTTGCTTCTCTGTCACACCCGGCAATGCTCAGGGTTTCTCCTGGCTCTGCACTCAGGAATTACTCCTGGCAGTGCTCGGGGACCATATGGGATGTCGGTATCGAACCTGGCCAGCATGGGCCGGGCCGCATGCAAGGCAAACGCCTACCCGCTGGGCTAACTCTCCGCCTCCTCCTCCCTCTTTGTCCTCCTCTCCTCCTCCTCTCTGGTCCTCCCTCTCCTCCTCCCTCTTCGCCCTCCCTCTCCTCCCTCTCCTCTCCGGTCCCCTCCTCCCTCCTCTCCTCCTCCCTCTCTCCTCCTCCCTCTCCTCCCTCTCCCTCCTCCCCCTCCTCCTCCCTCTCCCTCCTCTTCTTCACCTGCAGAGCTTTGAAGAAAGCCCTGGGTCAGCTTCAGCCCAGGGACCTGCCGAGAGGCTCCTTAGCCGGCAGGGCTGGGGCTGAGGCCACCTGGCAGGGGGATGCACAACTGGATGCCCCGGGGCAGCCCAATGGAGTCCCTGGTGCTGGTGTGTGGGGTCCCAGCCCCGGGCTCTGGTACCCCGCATAGTTCTGGAAGTCAGAGCAGCTGTCCTCGCTCACGTGCTGGAGGCAACGTTTGGGGGCTGAGGCGGAGCTGAGGTGGGGCGGGACTGCTCTGCCAGTGCCGAACTGGCCTGACACCCGGCCAGTCGCCTCCTGCAGCTGGTGCAGCCCCAGGGACTTCCCAGGTCATGGGCTGTGCTGGGCCCCTCGGGGCCTCTGGCTCTTGCAGGAGCTGTCGGCAGTGGCGGGCCTCACCTGCCGCCAGTCCCTGGGAGGACGGTAAGGGGCTGGGCATGTGTGCACGTGTCTGCACGTGTGTCTGTGTGTGCTGTGCATGTGTGTGTGTCGTGGATTGGCTGCATGAACACACGCCCTGCACATGTTATGTGTGGTGTGCATGTGTGGTACGGATTGACTGTATGTACACACGCCTGCACGTGGTTATGTGTGTGGTGTGTGTGTGTGTCGTGGATTTAATATCAAGGCTGTACACGCTGGGTCCGCATGCTATGTGTGTGGTAGGGCGCATGTGTGTCGTGGATTGACTGCGTACACACGCCTGCATTGTTATGTGTGTAGTGTGTGTGTGCGCCGTGATTGATTGCAATGTACACATGTCTGCATGTGTGTTATGTGTGTGGTGTACATGTGCTGTGATTAACTGCATGCACACACATCTGCATGTGTTAACTGCATTGTGTTGGCGTGGGTGTGCTTTTGTGTCTATGTAAGGTGCAGGTGTTTGTGTGTACATGTGTATGTATGTGTCTGTATCATGTGCATGTTTATGTGTGTGTCCTTGTATCTGCATGTACACACATGTGCATGCAGTCAGCCTGTATACCGTACAGTGTGTGTATGTGTGTTGCATGGATATGGTTACGGTATTGTGTGTACTGCATTGTTTTTGCTTGTGTGTGCTGGGCACGCTGCCACCACGGGCACGCCAGATCCGCTTTTGACTGAGCACACGGATGCTAACATCGCATAGTCACCACAATTCCGGCAGTCAGAGTCGTGTGGACGCCACATGCCAGACTGAGCGGGCCCAGAGACCCGCCTTCCTGCAGCGCCCCGGTGCTGCGAGGGGGCTCTCAGTACACCCTCTACTCACAGCCCTCTGCCTCCGCAGTACACCTTCTGGAACTTTCATACCCAAGAACTTGTTCAAGCAGTTCCAGAATCGCCTAACTCTACTTCCTCATCATCTTTCTGGTCCAGGTATGCCATGCCCTGCCTGCGCCCTGTGGGGACATCTGCTGGTCTCTGGAAGCACAGAGCAGAGCTTGGCCTGGGCAATTGCTAGCCTTTAGAGGCAACACGGGCGCCATGTTGTGACCAGCTCTCCTGTCCAGCATACCACGGGCCCCTAGGCAGCAGCCCCACTGTCACCGCGACGTGGTGGAGGCTCGTGCAGGGGAGCCGGTGTCCCCATCAAACAACTTCATGCCGCCTTCTCTCTGAGTGCCTGCTTCTGTATCCCTGCAGCTGATCATCGGCCACACTCCCACGAGTCCTGACCAGTGGCCTCCCGCTGTTCTCTTTTTGTCATCACTGTGACCGCTGATCAAGCAGGTACAGTGAAGCTGCAGTAGAGCAGGACAGGGCAGAAAAGTTGGGGAAGGGGCAGGCTCACCCCGCCTCACGCCCCTACACCGCCCCCGCCTCCTGTCCGACAGGGCTACGAGGATTGGAATACGGCACAAGGCCGACTGGCCATGAACCAGTGCCCTGTCCACTTCATCCAACATGGCAAGCTGGTGCGAAACAGAGCCGTAAGCTGAGGGTGAGCCCGCCTGCGCAGCTGGAGGGCGCGACTGCACTGAAGCCCATGCGCTGGGCGGCCCCCAAGTCACTTGCGTTTCTGGGGCTAAGACCTCCAAAGCCGCATTCCCGCCTGCTCGGCCTGCAGACCCCTTTGGTCCTGCACCCGCATCGCGGCCTCACAGGAGGCAGGACGACGAGTCAGCCCGTGGTCGCCGCAGTGACATGCAGCGAGTGCCCGGCCTAGCTGTATGTTGTCTGTCTGTCTGTCCTGCAGGTCGGGACGTCATCATGATCAAGGAGGACAGACGCTCCTCTGTGGACTCCCTGCATTCTTCTTCAGGGCCGCGTGACACCTGCCACGTGACCACGGCCAGCCTGGATGGGGGATTCAGCCAAGGTGGGTCTCCGAGAGCCTCTGCACCCTGCAGCCCAGGGCAGGGGTAGGTGGATCAGGAGGCCGGGTCCAGCCTCTGCGGTACCAGCCAGTGCTGGGGAGACGGCAGGCAGGGGCACACGGTGGGACAGGTGGAGGTGGTTTTAGGTTGCGAGTGAGCAGTGACTGATCTAGACAGACCCCATGAGTAGGTGGGGAATGGAGCAGAAGAGCTAACGGGCTGGGGGTCATTATGAAGATCAGGGGTGGCAGCCAGCGGTGGTCAGCAGACGGTCACAGTACAGATGGTAGACTGTCAGTGTGATGGTGGACAGTCACAGGTATATGTGATGGAGGCCTACAGGTACAGATGGGGACAGTCAGGTACACGTGATGGACAGTCAGAGGTGATGGGGACAGTCACAGGTACATGGGTGTAGCACACAGGTACAAAGATGGACAGTCACAGGTACATGTGGTGGACAGTCACAGGTACAGATGGGGACAGTCACAGGTACATGTGGTGGATAGTCACAGGTACAGATAGTAACAGTCACAGGTACACGTGGTGGATAGTCACAGGTACAGATGGGAATAGCCACAGGTACATGTGGTGGACAGTCACAGGTACAGATAGTAACAATTACAGGTACAGATGGGGATGTCACAGGTACATGTGGTGGACAGTCACAGGTACAGATAGGAACAGTCACAGGTACATGCGGATGGACAGTCACAGGTACAGATGGGGGACAGTCACAGGTACATGTGGTGGACAGTCACAGGTACAGATGGGGACAGTCACAGGTACATGTGGTGGATACAGGTACAGATGGGGACAGTCACAGGTACATGGGTGGACAGTCACAGGTACAGATGGGGGCAGTCACAGGTACAGATGGGGATAGTCACAGGTACAGATAGGAATAGCCTCAGGTACATGTGATGAGAACAGTCAAGTAAAGGTACATGATGGACAGTCACAGGTACAGATGGGGACAGTCACAGGTACATGTGGTGGACAGTCACAGGTACAGATGGGGACAGTCACAGGTACATGTGGTGGACAGTCACAGGTACAGATGGGGACAGTCACAGGTACATGGTGGACAGTCACAGGTACAGATGGGGGACAGTCACAGGTACATGTGGTGAACAGTCACAGGTACAGATGGGGACAGTCACAGGCAGTACGTGTGGTGGAGAAACATGGTGGCAGTGGATGGGACAGCTCACAGGTACAGATGGGGACAGTCACAGGTATATGTGATGGACAGTCACAGGTGTACAGATAGGAACAGTCACAGGTACATGTGGTGGACAGTTTCAGGTACAGATGGGGACAGTCACAGGTACATGTAGTGGACAGTCACAGGTACAGATGGGGGACAGTCACAGGCATGTGGTGGACAGTCACAGGTACAGATGGGGACAGTCGTTATACATGTGGATGGACAATACAGGTACAGATGTGGACAGTCACAGGTACATGATGTGGACAGTCACAGGTACAGATGGGGACAGTCACAGGTACATGTGGTGGACAGTCACAGGTACAGATGGGGACAGTCACAGGTACACGTGATGGACAGTCACAGGTACAGATGGGGGACAGTCACAGGTACATGTGGTGTACAGTCACAGGTACACAGATGGGACAGTCACAGGTACATGTGGTGGACAGTCACAGGTACAGATGGGGATAGTCACATGTGGTGGACAGTCACAGGTACAGATGGGGATGGAGTCACAGATGTATGGTGATGTACAGTCATGAGGGTGTATGAGGATGGGGACAGGCCTACAGGTGCAGCATGTGGGTGGGATGCAGCTCACTAGGTAAGAGGAGGATGGGGAGCCAGTCACAGGTACATGTGGTGGACAAACACAGGTACAGATGGGGACAGTCACAGGCATGTGGTGGACAGTCACAGGTACATTTATTATGGTGGACAGTCACAGGTACAGATGGGGGAAACAGTCACAGGCATGTGGTGTACAGTCACAGGTACAGATGGGGACAGTCACAGGTACATGTGGTGGACAGTCACAGGTACAGATGGGGACAGTCACAGGTACATGTGGTGGATAGTCACAGGTACATGTGGTGGACAGTCACAGGTACAGATGGGGATGTCACAGTGGGGGTGGTGGATGTGTCACAGGTACAGATGGGAACAGTCACAGGTATATGTGGTGGACAGTCACAGGTACAGGGGGGGGGGATGGGGATAGTCACAGGTACATGTGATGGATGTGTCACAGGTACAGATGGGGATGGTCAAGCAGGTACATGTGGTGTACAGTCACAAGTACAGATGGGGACAGTCATGAAGTACATGTGGTGGACAGTCATGAGTACAGATGGGGATAGCTTCAGGTGCATGTGGTGGACAGTCACAGGTACATGTGGTGGACAGTCACAGGTACAGATGGGAACAGTCACAGGTACATGTGGTGGAGCAGTCACAGGTACAGAGATGGGGACAGTCACAGGCTATGTGGTGTACAGTCACAGGTACAGATGGGGACAGTCACAGGTACATGTGGTGTATGTCAAGAAAGAAGTGTGGTGGACAGTCACAGGTACAGATGGGGACAGTCACAGTAGCATGTGGTGGACAGTCACAGGTACAGATGGGAATAGTCACAGTACATGTGATGGACAGTCACAGGTACAGATAGTCACAGGTACATGTGTGGTGGACAGTCACAGGTAATAGATGGGGACAGCCATGGTATATGTGATGGACAGTCACAGGTACAAAGATGGGGACAGTTGTGTACACGTGATGGACACTCACAGGTACAGATGGGGATAGTCACAGGTACATGTGGTGGACAGTCACAGGTACAGATAGGAACAGTCACAGGTAATGGTGGACAGTCACAGGTACAGATGGGGACAGTCACAGGTACATGTGATGGACAGTCACAGGTACAGATAGGAACAGTCACAGGTACATGTGGTGGACAGTCACAGGTACAGATGGGGACAGTCACAGGTATATGTGGTGGACAGTCACAGGTACAGATGGGGTCACAGGTACATGTGGTGGACAGTCACAGGTATGGGACAGTCACAGTGCATGTGGGCGGATAGTCACAGGTACTGATGGGGACAGTCACAGGTACATGTGGTGGATACAGGTACAGATGGGGACAGTCACAGGCATGTGGTAGACAGTCACAGGTACAGATGGGGACAGTCACAGGTACATGTGATGGACAGTCACAGGTACAGATGGGGACAGTCACAGGTACATGTGGTGGACAGTCACAGGTACAGATGGGGACAGTCACAGGTACAGATGGGGACACTCACAGGTACATGGGGTAGATAGTCACAGGTACAGATGGGGACAGTCACAGGTATATGTGATGGACAGTCACAGGTACAGATAGGAACAGTCACAGGCTATGTGCTGGGAATTATAAGGCCAGCGGGGATAGTCACAGGTACATGTGGTGGATAGTCACAGAAAGGATGTAGACAGTCACAGGTATATGTGATGGACAGTCACAGTACAGATGGGAATAGTCAAGAAAAAGATGTGGTGGACAGCCACACAGGTACAGATGGGGACAGTCACAGGTATATGTGTGATGGACAGTCACAGGTACAGATGGGGACAGTCACAGGTACATGTGGTGGTGACAGTCATTGTGCAGGTACAGATGGTACAGTCACAGGTACATGTGGTAGACAGTCACAGGTACAGGTACAGATGGGGACAGTCACAGGTACATGTGGTGGATGAAACAGGTAATGGATGGTGGAAATTCAAAGGCACATGTGGATGTACAGTCACAGGTACGGAGACAGTCACAGTCACAGATGGTGTAAAAATATGCAGATTGTGGACAGTAGATGGTGGATAGGCAAGGTAGTTTATGGTAGGTAAGGAGATCAGGTGGGTAGACAGTCCAATGGTGAGTAGACAGGCTGATTCTAGATGAATGGCAGGAGATGATGGATTTAGTGAAAGAGGTGATTGAAGTAGATGATGGGGAGGTGACAAGTAGGTGATAGAGGTGACAGATTTTGATGGGAGGGTAGATAAATGGTAGCCAGAGACTGGGAGGTGACGGCTATTAGGCAAACAGTGGGGAGGTGACTGTGGGCTTAGGCAGACAATGGTTGGGGTAACAGGTGAGCTGTAGGCAGACAGTGGGGAGGTGTAGGCTGTAGGCAGACAATGGGTGGGGTAACAAAGTGAGCTAGAAGAGAAAGGTGGGGAGGTGACGGTGGGCTGTAGGCAGACAGTGGGGAGGCTGACAGGGCTGTAGACAGTGGGGAGGTGATGGTAAGGCTGTAGGCAGACAGTGGGAGGTGACGGTGGGCTGTAGACAGACAATAAGTGGGGTAACAGGTGAGCTGTAGGCAGAGGCAGTGGGAGGTGACAGGGGGCTGTATGTAGACAGACAGTGGGGAGGTGACAGTGGGCTGTATGTGACAGACAGTGGGGAGGTGACAGTGGGCTGTAGACAGACAGTGGGGAGGTGACAGTGGGCTGTAGACAGACAATGGGGAGGTGACGGAATGGGCTGGTAAGGCGACAGTGGGGAGGTGACGGTGGGCTGTAGGCAGACAGTGGGGAGGTGACTGTGGACTGTGGTAGACAGTGGGAGGTGACAGTGGGCTGTAGGCAGACAGTGGGGAGGAGCGGTGGGCTGTAGACAGACAGTGGGGAGGTGACGGTGGGCTGTAGACAGACAGTGGGGAGGTGTTGGTGGGCGTAGGCAGACAGTGGGAGGTGACGGTGGGGTGTAGACAGACAGTGGGGAGGTGGGGTGGACATGACAGATAGTGGAAGGTGACGGTGGGCTGTGACAGACAGTGGGAGGTGGACGGTGGGCTGAGACATGGGGAGGTGCCGTGGAATGTAGATAGATGGTGAGGAAGTGACGGTGGGCTGTAGACAGACAGTGGGAGGTGATGGTGGGCTGTAGGCGAGAACAGTGGGGAGGGGTGACGGACTGTAATGGTAGACAGTGGGGAGGTGACGGTGGGCTGTAGACAGACAGTGGGGAGGGTGATGGTGGGCTGTAGACAGACAGTGGGGAGGTGATGGTGGGCCTCAGACAGGGGGTGACAGTGGGCTGTAGACAGACAGTGGGGAGGTGATGGTGGGCTCTAGACAGTGGGGGTGACAGTGGGCTGTAGACAGACAGTGGGGAGGTGGCCGTGGGCTGTAGACAGTTGGGAGGTGACAGTGGGCTGTAGACAGACAGTGGGGAGGTGACGGTGGGCTGTAGGCAGACAGTTGGGAGGTGACAGGCTTAGATGATGGTGAGAATGACAGACGGTATCAGGGTAGAGATGAAGCTGGGCCATCTTCAGAGTGACCACTGCCCGACGCTAGACAGTGGTGACCAAAGACGGGTGAGCTCCGGCCATTGCAGGTGCTCGTGGGTCCTGTGGCTGCCGCAGTGTGCACCAGCCTCCGTCTGCTCCTCCAACACATTTCTGGGGTGACAGGGCCTGGGCCCCGCTCACCTGCCTGCGGTACAGGCCCGTGGCTGACCGAGTGTGACCTCTGCCCACAGACGCACTACGCGGTTCCGACACGAAGGGCTTCCACGCGGAGGAGGACATCGACGGCTGCACGCCACCATCGAGTGCGAACAGCCACAGCCCGTACCTCTACAAGTGAGCGGCCCGGCTCACGTGCCCTGCGCGTGGGCAGAGAGGGATAGTCCGTGCGGATGACACACCGGCAGCGCCCCACGGCTCTGGTCTGCCAGGACCTGGGTGTTCCTCTCTTTGGGTGACCGACCGGGGACCCCAGCTCCCATGCGTGCCTGGCTTTGGCGTGCTGTCTTAGGGACCTAGCCCCCGTGAGTGCCCGGCTTTGGCGTGCCGTCTCAGGGGACCCCAGTCCCTGGTGGATATGGCCTCTGATCTGGGCAGGCAGTCGAGGGTGTGAGGCTTTCCTCAGGGTTGGGGTGCGGAGCTGTCACGGCACATTTCGGGTCAGGGACTGTGTGGACCGGCCTGCTGGACCCTGCCTGAGGCTGCCCCTTTCCTCTGCAGGTTTGTGTGGCGCATCAACGTGTACAACGACATCAGCGACCCTGTGGTGAGGTGAGCCGGTGCGTGTGCAGACCGTGGCGAGTGACCTGTGACAGCTCGGGGCTGGCCCTGAGGCGTCTGCCTGCTCCTGGCGGCCCTGGGGTGCGGTGTGGGGAGTGTTGGGCTCTGCTCGCTGGTGTCGCTGGTGTGGAGTGCGTGGTCTGCTCCTGTGGACCTTTGTCGGGGCCGGCGCAGAGAGCGCCCAGGAGAGAGCCTGATGAGGGGCTCCTGGCTCTGGTCCCCAGGGTCCCAGCCCGGCCAGTGGTGGCACTGCCCAGATACCGGAACAGCTGGGATCTGTAATGCCCGTACTCACCACACGGCACGTCTGTGAGCAGCAGAAACGGGGCTTCAGGGAGGCACCAGGTGGGCCCCAGGAGCTCTGTGGCCAGGGCAGGGGCAGGGGCCAGGCCTCGTCGCCCCCTTTGTCCCCTCGTGGCTCCATGGCCTCCACTGGGACCCACATCAGGCTTCTGCCTCAGTGTTGAGGCACTTGCTGAGACTCAGCATGGTAACAGCATCTGGGAGCTCACTGGGGTCTCCCGCTTATGGGACACTCGGGATTTCCCATCTGCAGGGACGCTCGGGGTCTCCCCTCTGGGGATGCTCTGGGTCTCCCGTCTGGGGATGCTTCGGGTCTCCCGCCTGGGGACACTCGGGGTCTCCCATCTGTGGGGACGCTCGGGTCTCCATCTGTGGGGACACTGCTCCCCGTCCGGGGGACACTGGGGTCTCCTGTCTGGGGACGCTTGGGGTCTCCCATCTGGGGACTCTCGGGTCTCCTGTCTGGGGACGCTGTCTCCCATCTGGGGACGCTCGGGGTCTCCTGTCTGGGGGCGCCGGGGGCTCCCCGTCTGTGAGGGCTTGCTCTGAGTCCTGAGACCTGTCCCTGCCGTGACACCCTGACCATTCCCAACTTGCCCAAGGCCGTGGTGGGACCCTTGGGTGTTCCATGGCGCAGGTCAGGCCTTGGATCCATCCGCTGCCGTGAGTCGGGTACAGTGGGGACTCATGATACCTACCGGTGTCCACAGTGCTGGTTCAGGGGGGATCGCGGGGGCCTGGGCGCCTCACAGGCCTGGACCCTCGCAGCCCCCGTGAGGCACAGGCCTGGAAGAGGTTCCATGGGGCTCCTCCTCCGCTGCCCTCTGCAGGCCTCTGGGGTCGGAGAACCTGCTCCTTCGTGGGGCCACACTCAAGAACACCGAGAGGATCTTTGGTGAGTGCTTGCGCGCTGGGACGGCTCAGCCGTGCGTACGTCTGGCCTGTGCTTCGTGGGTCTCTGTCCTGCTGTCGGAGGCGAGTTCTGCCACTCGCCGTGGGGAGAGCGCCGCTTTAGTAGAGCCGAGATGACCGGCTGCAGCGTGGACAGGAGCCCTGTCCCCCCGAGTCTCCCTGTCCACCCCTCTGGCCCCTGCCCGTCCCGGCTGCTCAGGACCGTCTGCTTGCAGGTGTTGCCATCTACACGGGCATGGAGACCAAGATGGCCCTCAACTACCAGTCCAAGTCGCAGAAACGCTCTGCCGTGGAAAAGTAAGGCTGTGGCTTGTGCTTGGCCGAAAGTACACGCAACCTCCAATGCATTAGGACACAGCATGCTTGCTCAGGGCCTGTGCTACCCTGAGGCTCCAGATTGGGGGGGGTGTAAAAGCCTCTCAGCTGCTCCCCGAGCCAAGGGGCAGGAAGGACCACAGCTTCTCCTGAGTTGGGGGCGGGAAGGTCCCCCTCTAGCTTCCTCCCTGAGCTGGGGCTGGGTCCATTTGCTGGAGGCTGTCCTGAGCTCGGGCTGCTGGAGGGCAGCTGGTGGCCCACGGTTGCCTTGGAGCAGCTCCAGCCCTGGGGTAGTGCTGGGACACCCACTCGTGCCCGCTCTCTCCCGTGGGGTCCCCTCAACCCGGTGTGTGTCCTGGCCTCAGATGCTCCACGCAGTTCAGCGCTTTCCTCGGGGGCAAATGTGGCCCTAGGGTGCGGCTGCCCGGGCCAGCCTTGGGCAGGCGCTCCCCCACAGAGCTCCCAGCACACGTGGCGGGTCCCGGGTCCGGGGCACTGAAGGCGCTCTGCCCGGAGGTCCATGAACGTCTTCCCTCATCGTCTACCTCTGCATCCCTCATCAGCAAGGCGCCACCAACACCGTGCTCAAGTCACGTGTGGCAGAGCCAGCCTGCCCATGACGAGCCGTGGTACAACCAGAAGACGGAGGCCGAGAGGCAGCGGAACCAGGTGCGTGCACTCGGGGTGCCATGGCCGGTGTCCGCGTGCGGCGCTGAGGGGGTGTAGATGGCTGCCCGCAGGGCGTCCTTCGACACGAGGCTACTCCCTTCCCGGGGGTGGGGAAGGCGCCGCTCCTGCAGGGGCGGGCAGCACCATTGTGCTGTCACAGGCGGGCGCAGCGTCAGGCTTTCAAGGCTGCCATTGATGCTCACCTGTGACAGTGCCGAGAGGTCCCTGCATGGGGGTCCACAGGGGGTCAGTGCAGGCGGTCAGGGCAGGATGGAAGTCTCAGCCCACGATTTGTCTGTCGGAAGTATTTTGACCGAAGCAGTCCAAGTAATTGCATTAAATTTTCTATATGTAACACTGTCTTGGGGCAGGCTCCCAGTTGAGAATGATGAGGTTGCACATGCAGTGGGTGGTGTGCATAGATAAAGGGAGGTGTGCACACACAGAGGAGGTGTGCAAGCAGAGGGAGGAGTTGTGCACACACAGAGGGAGGTGTGCACACACAGGGAGGGAGGTGTGCATAGATAAAGGGAGGTGTGCAAGCAGAGGGAGGAGTTGTGCACACACAGAGGGAGGTGTGCAAACAGGGAGGGGAGGTGTGCGCACACAGAGGGAGGTGTGCAAGCAGAGGGAGGAGTTGTGCACACACAGAGGGAGGTGTGCAAACAGGGAGGGAGGTGTGCACACACAGGAGGGAGGTGTACACACAGGGAGGAGGTGTGCACGCACAGAGGGAGGGTGGTGTGCACACACAGAGGGAGGCATGCACAGAGGGAGGTGTGCAAACAGGGAGGGAGGTGTGCATGCACAGAGGGAGGTGTGCATAGATAAAGGGGGAGGTGCACACACAGAGGGAGGTGTGCAAGCAGAGGGAGGAGTTGTGCACACACAGAGGGAGGTGTGCAAACAGGGAGGGAGGTGTGCAAGCAGAGGGAGGAGTTGTGCACACACAGAGGGAGGTGTGCAAACAGGGAGGGAGGTGTGCACACACAGAGGGAGGGTGGTGCACACACAGAGGAGGTGTGCATGCACAGAGGGAGGTGTGCAAACAGGGAGGGGAGGTGTGCACGCACAGAGGGAGGTGTGCATAGATAAAGGGAGGTGTGCACACAGAGGGAGGTGTGCACGCACAGAGGAAGGAGTAGTGCACACACAGAGGAGGTGTGCAAACAGGGAGGGAGGTGTGCACGCACAGAGGGAGGTGTGCATACACAGGGAGGGGTGGTGTGCACACACAGAGGGAGGTGTGCACGCACAGAGGGAGGTGTGCACACACGGGGAGGGAGGTGTGCACGACGGAGGGAGGTGTGCACACACAGAGAGGGAGGTGTGCACACACAGGGAGGGAGGTGTGCACACACAGGGGAGGGAGGTGTGCACGCACAGAGGAGGTGTGCACGCACAGAGGGAGGTGTGCACACACAGGGAGGAGGTGTGCACGCACGGAGGGAGGTGTGCACGCACGGAGGGAGTGTGTGCACTCACGGAGGAGGTGTGCACTCACAGAGGAGGTGTGCACACACACAGAGGGAGGTGTGCATACACAGGGAGGGAGGTGTGCACGCACAGAGGGAGGTGTGCATGCACAGAGGGAGGTGTGCATGCACAGAGGGAGGTGTGTACGCACAGAGGAAGGTGTGCACGCACAGAGGGAGGTGTACGCACAGAGGAGGTGTGCACGCACAGAGTGGGAGGTGTGTACGCACAGAGGGAGGTGTGCACGCACGGAGGGAGGTGTGCATGCACGGAGGGAGGTGTGCACGCAGGGAGGGGAGGTGTGCACTCACAGAGGGAGGTGTGCACTCACAGAGGGAGGTGTGCAAACAGGGAGGGAGGTGTGCACACACACGAGGGAGGTGTGCACGCAGGGAGGGCTGACTCCAGCGCCGCCTCTCAGTTCCTTCAGGCCTTCACCGACTTCCTGGCCTTCATGGTCCTCTTCAACTACATCATCCCGTGTCCATGTACGTCACTGTGGAAATGCAGAAGTTCCTGGGCTCATACTTCATCACCTGGGACCAGGAGATGCTGGACGAGGAGACGGGGGAAGGGCCCCTGGTCAACACCTCAGACCTCAACGAGGAGCTGGGCCAGGTGGGTGCCCCTGAGCCCTGGTGCATGAGGGGACGGCGGGCACGGTGCCAGTGGGAACGCTGAGGCTGCCCCCAGGTGCAGTACGTGTTCACGGACAAGACGGGCACGCTCACCGAGAACAACATGGAGTTCGCGAGGGTGCTGCATCGAGGGCCACGTCTCACGTGCCCCACGTGGTCTGCAACGGGCAGGTGCTCCCCGACTCCTCGGGCATCGACATGATAGACCTCGTCGCGGGGGCCAGCATGAAGGTGGGTGTGCTAGGGACCAGGCTCACACACTGCACACACACGGGGGCTGGTCACGGGCCGGTGCATGCTTGGGGCCAGCTCACAGTGCACACATGGGGGCGCGATTTATCTGCACGCACACACAAGCATGCCCACAGGCTCCCATGTGGTACCCACACGTGTAGACACAGCTCCCCACACGCAGACATACACTTTCCATGTGTGAGCATATCAGTGTATGTGCAGACATCCATATATGTAGGCACGTGCACACACCTCCCCACATGTGTGTACATATGTATGCATGGACACCCATACGTGTAGACACGCGCACACACCTGCCACTGTCCTGTGTGCCCTGGGCCACTTCCTGCCCTGGCTCCCGGCCTCATGTCAGTACACACACACACACACACACACACACACACACACACACACACACACACACGCAATGCTTGCCACTTTCCTGTGGGCGCTGGGCCGCTTCCTGCCCCTGGCGCCCGGCCCGTGTCAGTACACACACACACACACACACACACACACACACACACACACACACACCTGCCACTGTCCTGTGGGCCCTGGGCCACTTCCTGCCCTGGCTCCCGGCCTCATGTCAGTACACACACACACACACAAACACAACGCTTGCCACTTTCCTGTGGGCGCTGGGCCGCTTCCTGCCCTGGCGCCCGGCCCAAGTGTCACACACACACACACACACACACACACACACACACACATACACACACACACACACACACCGCCTGCCACTCTCCTGTGGGCGCTGGGCCGCTTCCTGCCCTGGCGCCCGGCCCGTGTCAGTCCAGAGTCACAGGTTTGCCGCAGGCGTGTCCCGCCACAGCGCGCCTGACTTCCCTTCCCAGGAGCGAGGAGCTGTTCTTCCGGGCCCTGTGTCTGTGCCACACCATCCAGGTGAAGGACGAGGAGGACGTGGATGGGCCCCAAGTCGCCCGACACGGCCAAGTCCTGTGTCTACATCTCCTCCTCGCCTGACGAGGTGGCCCTGGTGGAGGGATCCAGAGGTGCGTGGACACCCCCGGTACCTGGACATCCCGGGCCGGACTGTCACCGCCCCTGGTGCTCCCGAACGCCCGGCTGGGAGACCAGCAGTGCCCCCTGCTGTGCGCTCGTCCCCGCACCTCTGCTCCGTGCTCGCCGCCCGTGTCGCCCGGCCAGCCCTCCCTGTCTGGGGGGCACCGATGCCACTGAGGACCCTTTGCGGAGTCCCACAGGGTCTGCCGGGCGGCATCTCTCTGTCCCCACCTGTCCGCGAGGCCTGCTCTGTGCGGCCTTGGGCCCCCTGCAGCTCCTGAGAAGACCCTGGGGAAACGCTTCACCTCCCAAAGCTTTGCCTGATCCCGTGAGGGGCTTCCTCTGCTGCTTCTGGGTCCGTGTGGCGGGACCTGCGTCTCCCAGGTCCTCCGACACCAAGGCGGCGCCCAGCGCCGTCTGATGGCGGGACCTGCGTCTCCCAGGTCCTCCCACGCTAAGGCGAGCGCCCGCCGTCTGACGGTGGGACCTGCGTCTCCCAGGTCCTTCGACGCTAAGGCGAGCGCCCGGCGCCGTCTGATGGTGGGACCTGCGTCTCCCAGGTCCTTCGACGCTAAGGCGGCGCCCGGCGCCGTCTGAGCCAGCGCTTTTCATGCCGCGTCTCGCCTCTGCAGCCCCATGTGTCAGGAACCACCCCGCCCCTTCTCTGCCCTGCTTGGGTGCTGTGGCCTGCTCGTGCCTGGGGGTCCTGGGCCTCCAACAGTGAGTTGGGGCCTCACCCGGTGTTGTGGAGGGGGCAACCCCCAGCACCGACACACAGGGAGGCTCAGCAGGAAGCGGCCCGTGAAGCCGGTGGGTCAGGACCCCAGTGCCTGCGCTCGGCCTCCTCCGGGACTTCCCGGAGGAGAGTTTGCCACAGCTTGAGGGTCCTCACGGCTGCCTTGCGCCCACAGGCTGGGCTTCACGTACCTGCGCCTGAAGGACGGGCATATGGAAATCCTCAATCGGGACAATGACCTGGAGCGGTGAGTCACCCTGTGTCCACACTGCTGCATGGAGCTCCTGTCCGGGCCAGGGGACACCCCTGAGACCGTGGCAGTCCAGTCGCTCCACGGGTACCCCCTGGCCAAGAGCCGAGCTGTTGGCAGCCAGTTTTCAGCCACTGTTGGGCTGCCCCAGTATGGCCACACGCCCGGCTCTGAGCCCTGAGTCAGGCCCTGTGAGCAGAGTCTGGGTGGGAACTTCTCTGGGAGCCGCGGGGTGCCACCGTAGGAGAGCAGGGGGCCGGCACGTGGGGACTACCCAGCGCCCGGCCACCCTGCTGGGTCTCTCCCAGGTTCCAGCTGCTGGAGACGCTCAGCTGCTCGGTGCGGAGGGAGAATGAGCGTGATCGTCAAGGCCGCCGCAGGTGAGCCGCCTAGGCGCTTGTGCCCGCCCGGGGTCTGGCTCCCTCCTGCCTGTAGAACCAGTCTCAGGAGCGCTTTCTAGAGCGTAGTGAACATGGGATGCTGGCTGAGCTGAACTCGGCTCCCGGCAGGTGCAGACGAGCTTTGGGTCAGGCTGTGGGAGCTGCGTGCCCAGAGCCCTGCCCTCACGCCCTGCTCCAGTGCCTCGCCTCAGGCCCTGCCCCCCGCCCGCTCTCCTGCAGCTGCCCACACCTGCCCTTCACGCCCCACCCCGTGCCCCGTTCCCACAGCCCCTGACCCCTGCCTAGCCAGGCCCTGGGGCTTTCGGTACAGGGAGTGAGAGAGCGCCTGGCCTTCGGGGGCCGTGTGAGGTGAGGCGCCTGTGCTGTGGCTCCCGTCTGAGGCGGCCTTTGTCACAGGGGCCATGTTGGCAGCAGCGGGGCCCTGTGCCGGGCACTGTCCTCCAGCATCTGCCAACTCTGCTCCTAGTGTGGACACCCTCTGTGGGAGTGCAGCTGACCCTCCCTCCCACTCCACAGGAGAAATCTATCTCTTCTGCAAGGGGGCGGACTCTGCCATCTTCCCCGTGTGGTCGAAGGGAAAGTGGACCAGATCCGGCACGGGTGGAACGCACCGCGATGGTGAGTCAGGGCTGGTCGGGCCAGCACAGGGAACTCGTTCCTGTGGCTGCCTCCAGCCGCTTGCAGAGTTGACATGACCGCTTTCAGAGGGGCTAACTCCAGGTGGGCGGTTGGTCTGGGAGCTGCCTTGGAGCTCAGGACCGTCCTGGCCACTGGCCCCTACAGTGGTCGGACACACTACTGAGGACAGAAAGGAGCCAGACATCTCCCCTCCTGTTGGGGGAGCCCCTGAGTTCTGTGACCTTCACCCACGCCTGTCCTGAGATGGCCATCAGCCACGTCTCCCAAGAGATGCTGCTCATCTCTGCTCCAGCTTGCTGGGGTCGGGGCTGCAGAGGGTGTTCAGTTGTGTAGGGAGTGTCTGTGTAGGGAGTGTCTGTGTGGGGAGTCTGTGAGAATGTCTCTGTGGGGAGCATCTATGGGGAGTGTCTGTGAGAGTATGTGAAAATGTGCCTGTGGGGAGTGTTTGTGAGAGTGTCTGTAGAGAGTGTCTGTGAGAGTGTCTGTGTGAGAGTGTCTGGGAAGTGTGTGTATGGGGAGTGTCTGTGGAGAATGTCTGTGTAGGAGTGTTGGGGATGAGTATGTGTGGGGAGTATCTGTGAGGAGAATGTCTGTATGGGAATGTCTTGTGGGGGTGTGGATAGTGTCTGTGTTGGGAAGTCTGTGGGGAATGTCTCTGTGGAAAATGTCTCTGTGGAAAATGTCTCTGTGGGGACTGGGTGGGCAACGTGTGAGAGTGTCTGGGCGAGTGTGTGTGTGTGTGTGTGTGGGGAAGTGTCTGAGAGTGTCTGTGGAAGCGTCTGTGTGGGGATTGTCTGGGGATTCTGGCTGTGGGAGGAGTATCTGAGAATTGACAGTGAGGGCAGTGTTTGTGTGAGAATTCTGACTGTGGAGGAGTGTCTTGTGGAGAATTCTGGCTATGGGGGCAGTGTCTGGAAATTCTGGCTGTGAGGGGAATGTCTGTGTGGGAATTCTGGCTGTGAGGGAATGTCTGTGTGGGAATTCTGGCTGTGAGGGGAATGTCTGTGTGGAATTCTGGCTGTGGGGCAAGTGTGTGGCCCAGAAACAAACACAGCAAGCATCATAGAGCTCCTGAGGTACCTGAGAGTATGAACTGTTGGACAGAAAAGCCTTTTTGCGCCCTTCCTGGGGTTTCCCGTTTCCACCGGGCTGGAGAGACTGAGGGGCTGGCCAGGTGCTGCAGTCTGGCCGCGGGAAGCACAGGCTGGGCAGCCTCTGCCCCACCTGGGCTCGCCTGGTGGTGTCGCATAGGGCCCCAGGCGTGCCCCGGTGCAGAACTAAGTCAGACCCCATGAGCGTGGTTTGCCAGTGCCTGACAGGCAGCAAGCACCACCCAGACACGGGAGAAGCGCGTCACAGACTGCCTGGCGCTCAGCAACACACAGCTTACACTCAGCTACTGTTGGGGCCGCGTGGGGCTCTGCTGCTTTCCTGCCTCTGGGGCCCGTCCCAGTGCCCAGCTAGGTGCTGGGGAGGGCTAGGATCCAGCCTGGGTATGTGAGCTTGCAGCCCGGCCCGGGCAGACCCTGGACCTGCCCGCTCTGCTGGTGTGACCATGTCCCAGTCATCCGAGAGACCCCATCTGGACTGGGCTGGGTGTGGCTCTCGGGCACAAGACGTGAGATGTGGGCCCCCTCACACTCACACTGCCCGTCGTGCCTGCAGGAAGGGCTCCGGACTCTGTGTGTCGCCTACAAGAAGCTCAGCCCTGAGGAGTACGAGGGCGTGTGCAGGCTGCTGCAGGCGGCCAAGGTGGCGCTGCAAGGCCGGGAGAAGCAGCTTGCCGAGGCCTACGAGCAGATCGAGAAGGACCTGGTGTTGCTGGGGGGCCACGGCCGTGGAGGACCCGGTGAGCCGCAGGGCCGGCGGCAGGCGTGGAGGAGAACGGGCAGGGGTCGTGGTGTGTCCGTCCCTCCCGGTGTCCAGCAGGACCTGCGCCAGCCCTGAGTCTAGCCCCTTGTGTGGGTTCTGGGTGTGTTGGAGGCCGCGGTGGGGATCCCGTCCCGACACCGCTGGCCCGTGGCCCTGCTCGGTCCAGGCTGCAGGATCAGGCCGCAGACACCATCGAGGCGCTGCAGAAGGCCGGCATCAAGGTGTGGGTGCTGGCGGGGCGACAAGATGGAGACGGCGGCCGCCACCTGCTACGCCTGCAAGCTGTTCCGCAGCGGCACCCGGCTGCTGGAGCTCACCACCAAGCGCATCGAGGAGCAGGGCCTGCACGGCGTGCTGCTGGAGCTCAGCAAGACAGTGCTCGCGGGGCGGGGCGCTGCCCAGGGACAGCTGCTCGGGGTAGGCCACGGCCTGAGCCCCAGGCCCGGGGGCAGCGGGCAGTCCAGGGGCTCACAGGGCACTCGGGACCTGCCCTCTTGCTAGACAGCCTGCGTGAGAGGTTTGTTTACGCGAGTGTGCGGTCGTGAGGCCGAGGCAGTGCCAGGAGATGAGTGCGTCGTGGTGCAGCGGAGGTGTGAGTGTCTGCACGACACGGGGCGTGGGGTGAAGTGCTGTGTGGACATGGCCTGTGTGTGTGTGTGTGTGTGTGTGTGTGCGTCTGCGCGGTGAGTGCCTGTGTGGACATGGCCTGTGTGTGTGTGTGTGTGTGTGTGTGTGTGTTCTTGGCGTGGGGAGTGCCTGTATGGACCACGGCCTCTGTGTGTGTGTGTGTTTGTGTGTGTGTGTTGTATGCACCGTGAGTGCCTGTGGATATGGGTGTGTGTGTGTGTGGGGGTGCTGTGTGGACATGGCCTCTGTGTGTGTGTGTGCACGCGGTGAGTGCCTGTGGACATAGCCTCTGTGTGTGTGTGTGTGTGTGTGGTGAGTGCCTGTGTGGATACGGTGTGCGTGTGTGGGGTGAGTGCTGTGTGGACCACGGCCTCTGTGTGTGTGTGTGTGCGGTGAGTACCTGTGTGGTGCATATGTGTAGATGTGTGCTGTGTGGACGTGGCCTCTGTGTGTTGTGTGTGTACGGTGAGTGCCTGTGTGGATATGGGTGTGTGTGGGGGGTGAGTACCTGTGGGACATGGCCTCTGTGTGTGTGTGTGTGTTTATGCGCTATGAGTGCCTGTGTGGATATGGGTGTGAGTGTTTGCGGGGTGAGTGTCTGTGTGGACATGGCCTCTGTGTGTGTTTGTGTGTGTGTGTGTGTTGTATGCGCCGTGAGTGCCTGTGTGGATATGGGTATGCGTGTTGGCGGGGTGAGTGTCTGTGTGGACATGGCCTGTGTGTGTGTGTGTGTGTGTGTGTGTGTGTGTACATGCGCCCAGTGAGTGCCTGTGTGGACCACGGCCTCTGTGTGCTTAATGTGAATGTGTGGCATTACATGGTGAGTGCCTATAGTGCCTGTGTGGATACGGGTGTGCGTGTTTATGGATGATGTGTGTCTGTGGACATGGCCTCTGTGTGTGTATGTGTATGTGTGTGTGGTGCGTGTGTGGGATGAGTGCCTGTGTGGACACAGCTGTGTGTGGGGGCAGGTGAGTGTCTGTGTGGAGGCGGCTGTGTGTGTGGTCATTGCCTGTGTGGGCTCACGGTGCAGGCAAGGAAGCCCCCCCACTGCCTGTGGTAGCTTCAGGGTCTTGAGTTGAGGCCCCGGGTCTCAGGGGAGGGGCTCAGGGGCGGGGCTCAGGGCTGTCTCAGCCCCGGTCGCGCCCCAGGCTCTCCGCAGACCTGCAGGACTTCGGCCTCATCATTGACGGGGCGGCGCTGTCCCTGGTGCTGAAGCCCCGTGAGGACAGCGCTCCACGGGGAACTACCGCGAGCTCTTCCTGGACATCTGCCGGAACTGCAGTGCCGTGCTCTGCTGCCGGATGGCGCCGCTGCAGAAGGCGCAGGTCAGCGGGGGAGGGCCCAGGCCAGGCGCTCCTGGTTCTGCAGCCCCAGCGGGTTGGCAGGGCTGGCACCAAAGCTCTTGCCCTGGCATGTGTGAGCTGCAGAGGTGCCATGCTCAGCGCAGGGCTGATGGTCCCACCACAGCCAACTCCACGGGCCCCTGTCTCAGCTGTAGAAGCAGGCTCCTGGCTGGGGGGCCCCATGCCCCCTACCCTTGGGCTGGGTACCGGGTCCTGATTCCGTGCTGGCCACAGTGCCCGAGTCCTTATCTTCCAGGCCCACAGGACACTGCTGAGCTCGCAGCTGCCTTTTGTGAAGCTGACTTGTGTCGGCCGGGTCCCCTCTCTGCCCTGGAGACCCACCCTGGGGTGTGGCAGGGGCGCGGAGGGAGGCCGCAGAACCCTGGAGACCCACCCTGGGGTGTGGCAGGGGGCACGGAGGAGGCCACAGAACTGTCCCCTGCTCGGGCTCCAGCACCGGGGTCCGGGCAGCAAGCGGAAGGAACGCCTGGTGCAGTCCGCATCGGCCCCTGAGCTCAGCGGACAGTCGTGCTCAGGGCTGTCCCTGGCTTCCTGCCCGCCCCTGAGTGCGCCTCCTGGCCAGCAGCTGAGCCGGACAGCGCTGAGCTGAGCTGCCGCTTCCGGGCTCTCTCTTCCAGATCGTTAAACTGATCAAGCTCTCCAAGGAGCATCCGATCACCTTGGCCATTGGTGGCGGTGCCAATGGCGTCAGCATGATCCTGGAGGCCCATGTGGGTATAGGTGAGCACGTGGCCATAGCAGAAGGCGGGTGAGAGCAGGCCCGGCCCAGCGGCCCCGGCTCCCAGGCCCCCGGCTGAGCCAGGGTTCTGCTCCTCCAGGCGTCATCGGGAAGGAGGGCCGCCAGGCCGCCAGGAACAGCGACTACGCCATTCCCAAGTTCCGGCACCTGAGGCGGATGCTGCTCGTGCACGGCCACCTGTACTACGTGCGCATCGCAGAGCTGGTGCAGTACTTCTTCTACAAGGTGGGCCCGAACTGCCCATAGCCCGGCTGTGCCGTCCTTCTCCGGGGGTCCCGTGAATGACAGATCTCAGCTGGTGGGCCCTGTGGAAATCAGAGTTTCTGTGGGGGGACCCGGTGCTTAGGAGACCTGGTGCTTCCACAGGGACTCGGAGTTTCTATAGGGGGCTCGTGCTTCTAGAGGGAACTCTTGCTTCTGTAGGGGACCTGGTCCTTCTATAGGGGCCTGGTGCTTCTATAGGGGGCCCGGTGCTTCTACAAGGAACTCTGCTTCTGCAGGGGGCTCCCTGCTTCTTTAGGGGACCTGATGCTTCTGTAGGGGACTCAGAACTTTTATAGGGGAACTTGGCGCTTCTCAGGGGACCTGCTGCTTTGGGGATCTTGGTGCTTGTACAGGAGGCTTGGTACTTGTCCCAGGGTCTCTGACTTAGCGGGGTTGGTGCTTCTCTGGCCCCTGCTGCTCGCCTCGCTGGGGCCCTGAGTAACTCCTGACTGAGTCCCGTGCCCTGGGACCCTGCCTGCCCCCCCACCCAGAAGTCCAGACCCCCATATATACCGCAGTCTCACGTTCGCCCACACTCTGCTCTCTTGGTGCCCGCCCCGTCCTGCCGCCTCCTGCACGTGTCCCCCGAGCCCCGAGGTGGCGCGCCCGGCACCCAAGCTGACGGCGGTCCTTGCCTTGCAGAACGTGTGCTTCATCTTCCCCCAGTTTCTCTACCAGTTCTTCTGCGGCTTCTCACAGCAGGTGGGTCCCCCTCTGCACCTCAGTCTGGGCCTCGCCGTGGCCCCCGTCGGGACGTGGGGCAGTGGCGTCAGCAGGGACAACTGTTACCTGCGTCATCACTGCCTGCGTGGCTGGTGGCCAGAGGGTCGGCAGTAGCAGGTCAGGTGGGGTGTCCACGGTGGCGGGCGGGTGGGTATCCGTCAGGTGGGGTGTCCACGGTGGCGGGCGGGGTGGGGTGTCCGTCAGGTGGGGTGTCCACGGTGGCCGGCGGGGTGGGGTGTCCGGTCAGGTGGGGTGTCCACGGTGGCCGGCCGGGTGGGGTGTCCGCACAGGCTGTGGGCCCAGAGCGGGTCTCCGCCTGCGGCCTGCCCTGTACCTGCGTCCCCGGGCTGTGGTTGCTGAGCAGTGAGGTCAGCCGTGCCCTTGCAGACACTGTGCGACACGGCCTACCTGACGCTGTACAACATCAGCTTCACGTCTCTCCCCATCCTCCTGTACAGTCTGATGGAGCAGCACGTGAGCACGGACACGCTGCACAGGGACCCGGCCCTGTACAGGTAGCTCGGCCAATGGGCTCGGGCGGGCGGCGCTGGGCTGCGGCCCTGTGCGTAGCTCGGGCGAGTGGGCTCGGGCGGGCGTCCACGCTGGGCTGCGGCCCTGTGCAGGTAGCTCGGGCGAGAGTGGGCACAGGCGGGCGTCCACGCTGGTGTGTGGCCCTGTACAGGTAGCTCGGGCCAGTGGGCTCGGGCGGGCGTCCACGCTGGGCTGTGGCCCTGTGCAGGTAGCTCGGTGAGTGGGCACGGGCGGGCGTCCGCGCTGGGCTGCGGCCCTGTACAGAAGCTCGGGCGAGTGGACACGGGCAGGCGCCCACGCTGGGCTGCGGCCCTGTGCAGGTAGCTAAGGCGAGTGGGCACGGGCGGGCGTCCACGCTGGGCTGTGGCCCTGTACAGGTAGCTCGGGCGAGTGGGCACGGGCGGGCGTCCACGCTGGGCTGCGGCCCTGTACAGGTAGCTCGGGCGAGTGGGCTCGGGCGGGCGTCCGCGCTGGGCTGCGGCCCTGTGCAGGTAGCTCGGGCGAGTGGGCACGGGCGGGCGTCCGCGCTGGGCTGCGGCCCTGTGCAGGTAGCTGGGCGAGTGGGCGCGGGGCGGGCGTCCGCGCTGGGCTGTGGCCCTGTGCAGGTAGCTTCGGGCGAGTGGGCACGGGCGGGCCGTCGCGCTGGGCTGCGGCCCTGTACAGGTAGCTCGGGCGAGTGGGCACGGGCGGGCGTCCGTGCTGGGCTGCGGCCCTGTACAGGTAGCTCGGGCGAGTGGGCACGGGCGGGCGTCCGCGGCTGGGCTGCGGCCCTGTGCAGGTAGCTCGGGCGAGTGGGCGCGGGTGGGCGTCTGTGCTGGCCTGCTGCCCTGTGCAGTGAGGCCGGGCGTGCCCCACCCCGCTCCATCCAGCCCGGGCTCTGGACGCCTCCATCTGTGGACTGAGTCCGGCTCTCATCCCGGTGCCCCCTCCGCCTTGCTCTCTGCTCAGCTGCATGCTGACCCTCAGGGCGGCGCTCCCACCCACAGCTGAGCGTCTCTCTCTGTCCCACACTGGAGAGAGCGACCCACATGTGTTTGGGGAGATTGTTGCGGTTCTGAGCACAAACCCGGCCTCCCGTAGACCCCACGCAGACGCAGTGCTGGGCCCTCACGGCACCCCTGCTCACCTCGCCGTTGTGTGTGCCTATGTGCTCACATGTCCCCACGTGCTCATGCAAATCCCCACAGCTCCTGTGCATGGCTCCCCACGTGTGCATGAATGTGTACACACGTGTCTGTCCACGTGTCTGTATGTGCACATGTCTTTCCTGGCCCCCACACTGTCCACTGTGGCAGGAAGCTGGGGCATGGGTTGACTTGTGGACAGACGTCCCCCTGAGAAGCATGTCCTGGCTCTGAAGGAGCTGCTGGACATTAGCGGGGGCCACACCCAGGGGTCTTGGGCTGTGATGACAGGATCGGAGAGAGGACGTGTGAGTGGGTCCCGGAGTACCCCTGCAGGGTGGCGCGGCCCCTGTCTGAGCGAAGCAGCCCCCTGCCCGCTGCGGGCTGCACGGGCGGTGTGACTGCTTGAGTCAGCCCCAGCTGAGCCCTCTCTGCCCCAGGCTCTCCCGGGCAGCGAGTCTGTGTGGGGGCTGGACGTGAGGTGAGGGAAGAGCGGAGCCCTGCGCGAGACCTCGCTGTGGCAGCCCCGGGCTCAGCCCCAGCCAGCAGAAATGTGGGGCCACAGCAAACCCGGGTGGCACCAAGGCGCCTGCCCGCCTCGGGAACCGCCCCACGCGCCCTCACCCACTGTGCCGCCAGGGGACCGCCAAGAACTCCTTGCTGCGTTGGCGGACCTTCATCTACTGGGCGTTCCTGGGCGTGTTCGGCGCCCTGGTGTTCTTCTTTGGTGCTTACTTCATCTTGAACACCCGACCGTGGGCAGCAACGGGCAGGTGAGGGCGGCTGGTGCTCGGGCCCTGGAGGGAGGCGGTGCCATCACGCCCGCGGGCACAGCTGTGCCAGGGGCTCAGAGAACCTGGCCAGGTCCCGCAGCCCCTGCTTCACGGCCGTGCGGCGTGTGGGTGCCGCTGCCCCCTGAGCCACGACGGAAGCCTCCACCTGGAGGGACGTGCCCTGTGGGTCGCTTTACTCGCACCTGCTTTCTCTTTCCTCCCCGCTCGCTCCCAGACACTGACCACCAACACGCAGATGGTAAGACCAGCCATGGTGTGTCCTGTTTGCTGTGCTTGAGCATGAACTATTTCTAAGAACTATTTTCTTCCCACCCTGTGTGCTGAGCCAGGGCTCCCTTAAGCGCTGGGGAGCTGCATGCGGGCCCCTGGGGCGAGGACGGTTCCGTCACCATGTCAGGTTTCGGTGCCGCCACGCCGAGCAGGGCTGACAACACAGGCCTGAACCTGCAGGGTGGTAGTGGGGGCTCAGAACTGGCCCCAGTGCTCGCGTCTGCTGGGCGGTGGCAAGCCTGCTAGCGCTGCCGGCTCCGACACTCGTTTCTCCTGCAAGCCGGGCCGTCTCCCCAACTCTAAAGCATTCTCGAGTAGAATGGTCAAGAACTGTTTCACACCTTACTTCTCAGTTGATGCTCTCTGTCTTTCTAGAATCTTCCTTATCTGCCACTCAGTCATTTCCTAAACCAGCTTCAGTCCTCATTATCCTGTAACCCTGGGCAAGTGTTTGGGGGTCTTGGGAGTAGGGTGTGGGGGGCCCTGGGTTGAGGCTGTGTTGCTGCTGGTTCCCAGGTGCCTCTGACTGTCGGGCAGGTGAACCCAGAGAACAACACCTGGAATCCAGGCCGAGAGGGCAGGATGCTGCCCACACTGCCTGGTCCATAGCTGCCTGACCCCGCCGACCCGCCAGGCCCAGCCATACCATAGCTGCCTCACCTAGCCAGACCCCGCCAAACCTAGCCAGACCCGCCGGACCCGCCAGGCCCAGCCATACTCATAGCTGCCTTACCCAGCCTTACCCAGACCCCAGCCATACTCAGGCAGACCCAGCCATACTCAGCCGTGCCCAGCCAGTACCGGACCTTCATGCTGGATGCGGTGTCCAGGCATCCCCAGGCCTGTCCAGTCCCTTCTCAACAGTGCTGAGCCATGCCCAGGCATTCGAGCCAGTGTCCCTTAGGCTCCCCACACCCCTGCTCCTCCCCAACACCTCCCTCACTCTGCCCACCAACCTGAGTTTCACGCCGCCCTGGTTCACAGACCCTGTGCTTGGGACGTTGTCTCTGAGCACGAGCCGTGAGCTGAGTGGGGTGGAGCAGAGAGCAGGCCACGCACTGGGCTGGGCCTGGTCACCGTTCTCACACGTGGTCCTATCCCTGCAGGAGGCGGCCAGGAAGGCCAGAGGTAGCCCCACATGTGCAGTCAGCCACCGTGCTCTCCTGCCCTCGTTCAGCCCTGTGTAGGCGGAGGCCAAGAGTGACTGGGGCCGGTCCTGACAGGAACACTCTGGCCTCCCGTCTCCCAGGGGGCCCCGCAAGCTCTTAGCTCCCAAGTTTTACAAGAGGCTTCCGTGTCTGCCTAGCAGTTGGTGCCAGGAAGCAGCCCCTCAGGTCTGTGGCGCCAGAGGCCTAACAGGGTAGCTCCAGAGGGAGGTCAGGCTCCCCTCAGGTCTCTGGGCCAGAGGCCTGACAGGGCAGCTCCAGAGGGAGGACAGGCTCTCAGGTCTCCGGACCAGAGGCCTGACAGGGCAGCTCCAGAGGGGCAGGCTCCCCTCAGGTCTCTGGGCCAGAGGCCTGACAGGGCAGTTCCAGAGGGAGGTCAGGCTCCCCTCAGGTCTCTGGGCCAGAGGCCTACAGGGCAGCTCAGAGGGAGGACAGGCTCCCTCAGGTCTCCCGGACCAGAGGCCTGACAGGGCAGCTCCAGAGGCAGAACAGGCTCCCCTCAGGTCTCCGGGCCAGAGGCCTGACAGGGGAGCTCAGAGGGAGGTCAGGCTCCCCCAGGTCTGTGGTGCCAGAGGCCTGACAGGGCAGCTCAGAGGGAGGTCAGGCTCCCCTCAGGTCTCGGGCCAGAGGCCTGACAGGGAGCTCCAGAGGGAGGTCAGGCTCCCCTCAGGTCTCTTGGCCAGTCCTGACAGTGCAGCTCAGAGGGAAGACAGGCTCCTCAGGTCTCGGGCCCAGAGGCCCAGACTTGAAGCGCCCAGCAGCAGCATGGAGACAGCCTCCCTCAGCCATCTCACTGCCCCTGGCCACACAGCTCAGGTGCTCCTCACCGTGTCTGTGGGGCGATGCCGCCCTCAAATGAGTGTTGCGGGTGGGGACTGGGCAGAGCCCCGGTCCACGGTCCCAGCTGGGTGAGCAGAGCAGGCCCAGCCATTCACAGGGCTCAGCCCCACAGCCCACTCTGACGCTGTGGCTCAGGACATTGAGGTGTCTGCTGGAGTTGGCTCAACACCACCTGGAAGCCGTTTGCCTGATCACAGGGGGCCTAATAGAGGCCTTCCGTGCCCAGCCAGTGTTGGACTCGAATCCGGGCCAAAGCCCCCTCCTCACGGCAGTGCATCTGTGCCTGCCACCACTACTGGGCACTGGATGCTCTGATGCCAGAGTCGATGTGGCAGGGCTGCCAGTCTGTGGCCCTCCTTGCCAGTGTCCCTTGTTGGTGGGTTTGAACTATTAACACTGGAGAAGGGCATGAGTTTGGGAACCCTTTGGTTGGGGAAGAGGGGTTGCGACCCCACATGGCCTAGGCTGACTCATGAGGATTCATTCTTGTCCACATGGGACTCACCCTCCCAACCACGGGCCTGGTTCCCGGGACTCACCCTCACAGCCACGGGCCTGGCTCCCGGACTCACCCTCACAGCCACGGGCCTGGCTCCCGGGACTCACCCTCACAGCCCGGGCCTGGCTCCGGGACTCACCCTCACAGCCACGGGCCTGGCTCCCGGGACTCACCCTCACAGCCACGGGCCTGGCTCCCGGGACTCCCCCTCACACAGTCAGGCCTGGTTCCCGGGACTCACCCTCACAGCCACGGGCCTGGCTCCCAGACTCACCTTCACAGACATGGGCCTGGCTCCCAGACTCACCTTCACAGCCACGGGCTGGCTCCCAGACTCACCTTCACAGCCATGGGCCTGTCTTTCCACAGTGTTTGGCCACTGGACATTCGGGACTCTAGTGTTCACTGTGATGGTATTCACGGTCCACGCTGAAGGTAAGACTCCGTGACTGGGCCTAGGTTGAGCCATGGAGCAGGTGTCCCACAGCTGGTCAAACTTTGGCTTAGTCTCCCACAGGGGCAAGTTGGGAGAGAGAGGGGTCATGGAACCCACGTGAAGGGCTCATGCATGGTAGGAACTACATCCCTCTCAGTCGATTCTGTAACTGTAACTACTGCTCTAACAGAATGACACCGGGAGCCTCCCACACTGTCCCCAGCTCCGGAGACATGCCTCGGGCCTCCCTGGGACCCACTGACAGCTGCTCTCTCTCAGGGATCAAATAGTATTCAGGAGTAGGGGCCACTAGGGGGGTGCTGGGGGCTTAGGTGCCAGGCATGCTTCAGCTTTGGAACCATCCCCAGCTGGGGCCTTTCATCGTTTTCTACTTTTCTTCCTGCTGGACACCTGTTGACTGCCCTCCTCCGCTGGCACTGGGACACACACTACTGGACATGGCTAAACCCCTTACGTCATCTAGGGTCTCTGCTGTTCTACATCATCTTCTCCTGCTCTGGGAGGAATCATCTAGTAGGAACCCCACCACAGCCTCTCACACACCAGGGCCAAAAAGTACAACCATGTTCTTTTAGCATGTCTAGGCATATCCATGTGAGCGGCTGTGTGGAGGGAGCAATAAACGCCATCATAGAGAAGGTTCCAAGTGACACATAGCTAGAAGGACTCCTGAGAGGAGCTGATGGTATAGTGGGTGAGTATTTTTGCCTTGCATGCGGCCAACCTAGGTTCAATCCTTGACCCCATATGATTCCTGATGGTCTGCTAGGGTAATTTTCCAGAGTACAGATCAGGGTAACCCCTGAGCATTTTAGGGTGACCCAAAAGAAAAAATTCTCCTGAGAGGATCTCCTCTGAGGGGCTCTCTGAGGAAGATTCCCCTTTGAGAGCCTCCCTGAGGGGGCTTCTCTGTGGGTGGCTCCCTGAGAGAGCTACCTTGTGAGGTCTCTTTAAAGAAGGACTCCCTGAGAAACTTCCTGTGAGGGCTCTCCAATGAGAAAGAGACTACCCTGTAGGGGCTCCTGTAAGGGATTCTTTGAAAGAATCTCTGTCTCTGTGAGGGCTCCCTGTGAAGCTCCCCATGAGGGCTCCTCAGTTTGAGGGACTACTTGAGAGAAATTCCCTATGAGGAACCCTCTGGGGAAACTCCCCTGTGGGACTCCTCTATGAGGGGCTCCCATGAGTGATTCCCTAGAGGTTCTACTCTGAGAATGTTCGGGGACAGACTTCCCGTGAGGAGCTCCTGAAATCCCCAAGAATGAGCTTCGGGGGGCAGACTCCTCTACGAGGGCACCTTGAGAAAACTCCCCCACAATGTGCTCTCCTGTAGGATTCTCTGACTGAAACTCCCTCAGAGGGCTCAAGAGATTTCCCCAGTGAGGACTCCTAGAGAGGGGCTCCCCTGTGAAGAAGGTCTCCCTGAGGAAATGCCCTTATGAAAGGAGGTCCTGTAGGAGGCTTTCTCCTGTGGGGTTCCCCATGAGGGCATCCTGAGAAAATCCCTTTGGGGTAAATCCTGAGAGAGAAACTCCCTATGAGGGCTCTCCTGTGAGGATCCTGAAAGAAAAACCCTTGTGAGGGGCTCACCAAGAAAAAACCCTATGGGGACTACTCTGAGAGCTCCCTCTGGGGATCTACCTTTTGAAATTCCCTGTGAGGGCTCCAGAGAGACTTCTCGTGAGGGCCTTCTGAGAGAAATTCCCCTGGAAGGAATTCTGTGGAAGCCTAACCTGTGAAGGGTTCCAAATAGCCTTTGAAGGACTCTTGAGGGGTTCCTGGAAGCTCTCTTGTGAGGGGACTTTCTGGGGAAATTTCCCATGAGACTCCTCTTTCTTGTGAAGACTCACTGAAAGAAACACCGTGTGGGACTCTCTATAAGAAATGCTTCTGTGACTCCTTATGGATATTCCAATTAGGAGACTAGTGAGAGAGAGAGAGAGAGAGACTTGCCATAGGAGGTTCTTGAGAGGATTCCCCAGTCAAAGGGACTCTACTAAAATTCTCTGAAAAGCTTCTCCTGTGGGGCCTCTGAGAGGATCCCCTGTGAGAGCTTCCTGAGAGA